>PITA01012145.1:0-63395 GCA_004023965.1 Spilogale gracilis | reverse complement strand
AGGAAAGTAAATGGGAAGTAGGGTAATCCAGGGAGAGAAACGAAACAACAGAGACTTTGGACACAAAAACAAACTGAGGGACTTGGAGGGAGGGGGGTGGGGGGATGGGAGAGCCTGGTGGTGGGTACTGGGGGCACCTAATGCATGGAGCACTGGGTGTGGGGAATGGGGAATGAATCTTGGAACACTGGAAAATAAAAAACTTAAGTAACAACAACAAAAAAAAAAGTTTGTGGACCAGATCAAGAATTGCATATTGGTGGCCTAAGTGATGCTCGAAGCCCATAGATGTGTTTTGTTTAGATTGCATGTATGTTTTGGTTTAGTTTTTTGGGGAAGAGGGTTGTATTAAATTTGAATTTCTTTAAGGTGGCCAGTTTAGATACTGGCCCAATGACTCCTTATTGTCTTAAACAAGTCTGAACCACAAATTTATGTATTTACTTAGTCCCTTGTAGGCTTTTTAGATAGCAAATTGGGGATTAAGTTGTCTCTTGACCAAAGTCAATTGTCTTTAATTTTTCCTGAAATCTCTGGGGGAAAAAAAAGTTGTGTTCAAAACTTCTTTGAAGTTTATTAGAGCATGGTTTATAAGAGGGGAACACTATAAATGTGAATGTCTAACAATAATGGTAATAAGGATAATGGGAATGAGAATGAGAATGATCAGACAATGTGTTAACATTGTTTTAAGTACTCTAAATATGTTAATGCACTTAACACTTGCAACAATCCTATGTGGTGATAAGAATTATTATCACCCTTATTTTATGGATAAGAAAACTGTAGCATTAGGAAGTGAAGTACCCAAAGATTTAAGTAAAGGGTAGGACTAGGATTTGATTCCAGATAACCTGTCTTCAAAATACCAGTTGTTAACCAGTATGCTTACTTCTGATATATTCATAAAGTGGAATTCTATTTATCCATTAAATATGTTGTTAGGAAAGATCTAGAAAAACATGCTTTACAGTGTTCATAGTAGTTCTCCTGCCATGTGAAATCATGAATATTCTTTTTTCTCATTTAAATTTCCTAATAATTGTTTGATATGTATATGATATTTTTGAAATTAGAAATAAAATTTCTTTAAAGAAGAAAGAGAGCCAAGAGATTTTGTATTAAGACAATAACAATAACTTGAACTGGGCTAATTTTCTGGCTTCCACCCTTGGGTGTGCACAAGCCAAGTGCTAGAGGAGCATTCCTTTCCAAAGCTTCAGGCCTCATCTAAAACACCTGAAATACTCATATTTTTTCTTCCAGTGCAGACCATACATTTTGTCACACCGTTAGCAATGGTATATGAAGGTTCCAAGTAAAATGGAGAAGACAAACTGTAACAATAGTCCCTTAAGGAAGAAGGATGTAGCATTATAACTGTGATGATTCACCAGAAGTCCTCATTTTATTATGATAGACACTAAAGCAGCAACCTGATAAGGCATTGCATCTGAGGTTCTAAATAGGCATACTGAGGACACTGGCTTGAATCTTTCTTTGTTTCTGGAATATTGTTTTATTCAGCTCTGAATGTTGTAGACAAACATTAACATTATTTGTGACATCCACGTCATATGAGCAAATGGGAATAATGGACAACCTCAAGAAGACATATGACATATGTTGTCAAGAAGACATTGGGACATACATATGCTTAATCTAAAGAACAAACCTTCTGAATATGGTGTATTAAGGGCCACTGCTAAACAGTAACACTGGAAAGCAACATCACGGATTTTTGCAGGTAGTGGCTTCCAATTATCCAAAGTTCATGTTACAGAATGAGTAAAGCCTTAGTTAAATGGGAGAGTAGGCTTTGCTGCAAAAGCAATGTGCAAGTAAAAAAAAAAGTTGTTTGTGAATGGAGCACAAACACAAACAACTAGAATTGCATGAAGAATCCCCAGCGTTGGAACTAATGTACACTGAGTTCTCTTTCAAAGTCCTTGTTATTTTACAATTTAGATGTTGTGAAAAATAATGTTCACAGAAGCTAGGTTGTTTTTAAAGACAATGGGCACATGCTAATTTGTGTAATATATCATTGAGGTGCACAAAGTTGAGGAAAGGCTGATTCTTACTATTCCAAAACCCTTAAATAAAACAATGAGAAGAGGAAAATTTGGGTGCATCTGGAGGGAATTTGAGCAGAGCTAATTTGAGCTATGTGCTACTTCCTTTACCTAACCACCTGTGAGGCTAGGTCCTATGCCAGACAGCTCAAAGTATGGGCATGCCACTCTCCAGTGGTGACATAGAGTGTTACTCTCTACATCACCAATGGAGAGTGACAATCTTCTACTCTTCTTGAAACCTAAACAATCAAGTATGACCTTTCTCTGAACTTCTGTATTTGTTGTATGCCCAACATATTGTTTAGAAGGCCACAGCAATGGTCAGTGTGTCAATGCAGAGTTTGATGATTCCCAAGCCAATTGGTGCTCACTGGAGAATGACTTACTGAGTTTGACAGCCTTGGCTTTGCTTGAACTGGGTTCTTCTGTGCTTAAGTAGAAATATCCTGAAAAGTCACTTAGTTTACTGGAATACCAAATATATGGGGATTTTGGCAAAGCTGTAAAACATCTTGATACACTGGCTATTGTTGATAATTTGGTAAGGTTCAAATGTTCAACCAAACCTTCAGAAAATTAGTATTGCTCTGGAGTCTTTTAGGCAAGTGGCAAGTTCCTTGAATTTATCAAGTGGAAAGGTCATGACCTTTTTTCCTGAAATCTTTGTGTGTTGGATATACTCAGGCCCCTTTTTCCAGGAACATATGACCTAGGTTATGTCCAGCGAAACCAACAGTGTCAGCAGCAAATGGATGTCCAAAACCAACTTCAGCAAGGAAGATGAACTGAAGGGATTAATGGAAAGCAATTATTATCCTGCTTAGTTACTGAAAACCACACAAATTTAAGTGACCATTAAATAAGATCATCTCAAAGCTGGTGTGCATATATTAATACCCCCACGGGAGTTCTGTTCTAGGTAAGCACAAATCAGCCTTGGAAATCTGGCACTGGCAGTATTTCATCTTGCTTTCTATTTCCTTTATCTATAAACCTGAGATAGATACCAGTAAATGGTGAAAAGCTGTAGACAAAGGTCCGTGTTCTTACAAAGAGGGACCATTGTAATCTATGTGTCATGCTTGATAAAATTGTGATGATTAGTACTTTGGCTATGGGAGTACTTTTCCTATAGCAGATATTATAATCAAAAGATAAAGGAATGTGAATAGTGTCATTTCCTTCTCAGGATGTAGGGCTCATGAATACCTTTAGTTATTCACTTAAATGCTATTTTTAAAACAGAAAAGCAGAATGATTAAGAACAAATTACATTAGTTAGGTAAAATGCATTATGCAAGGAGAATTAGGTAAAATGATTAGTCCCAAGATCAGGGAAATTGAAGTATCAACTTGAAATTAAAAAAAAATTAATTAAACTTAAGAATTTTGCTATAATTCAGTCACTTTTGAATTTCAGAGTTATAAATGAAATATTTTCTGTAAAGAATGTTGCAATTGAAGGAAACAGTAACAAAACAAAGAGACAACCCATGGAATGGGAGAAGATATGTGCAAATGACACTATAGACAAAGGGCTGGTATCCAAGATCTATAAAGAACTCCTCACACTCAACAATCAAAAAAAAAAGTTGATCACATCAAAAAATGGGCAGGATACTTGAACAGAAACTTCTCCATAGAAGACATACAAATGTGTATTCATGCCCTCAATACCCACCACCATGCTCACCCATTCCCCCAACCCCCTCCCTTCCAAAACCCTCAGTTTGTTTCTTGAGAGTCCAAAGTCTCTCATGCTTCATCTAACTAGCAGAGGGCTGGTGAGGGCTAGCAGACACATAAAAAAATGTTCATCATAATTAGCCATCAGGGAAATTCAAATCAAAACCACATTGAGATACCACCTTACACCAGTTAGAATGGCCAAAAATTAACAGGACAGGAAACAACAAGTGTTGGAGAGGCTGTTGAGAAAGGGGAACTCTCTTACACTGTTGGTGGGAATACAGGTTGGTGCACCCACTTTGGAAAACAGTGTGGATATTCCTTAAAAAATTAAAAATAGAGTTACCATATGACCCTGCAATTGCACTACTATTTACCACAAAGATATAGAGGTATTGAAAAGAAGGGCCATATGTACCCCAATGTTCATTGCAGCAATGGCCACAATTGCCAAACTGTGGAAAGAGCCAAGGTAAGGTGCCCTTCAACAGACAAATGGATAAAGAAGATATGGTCCATATATACAATGGAATATTCTACCTCCATCAGAAAGGATGAATACCCAACTTTTGTAGCAACATGGACAGGATTGGAAGAGATTATGCTGAGTGAAATAAGTCAAGCAAAGGAAGTCAATTATTTGGTTTCACTTACTTATGGAGCATAAGAAGTAACATGGAGGACACTAGGAGAAGGAAAGGAAATGTGAACTGGAATAAATCAGAGAGGGAGATGAAGGATGAGAGACTTTGAACTCTGAGAAACAAACTGAGGATGTTGGAAGGGAGGGGTTGGGGGATGGGTGAGCCTGGTGGTGGGTATTGAGGGCATCTATCGCATGGAGCACTGGGTGTGGGGCATAAACAATGAATCTTGGAACACTTAAAAGTAAAATAAAATTTAAAAAAAGAGTATTGCAATTGTATACAGGAAATATTTACTTTTAGATAATATACCACAATAATAATCTAAAGTGTTCATAGGTGAATGGAAAAGAAATGTATTTTATATATATATATATAGGTATAGCTATAGATAATGTAATATTATTCAGTCATAAAAAAGAATAAAATACTGCCTTCTGTGACAATGTGGATGGACCTTGAAGGCCTTATGCTAATTGAAATAAATCAGAGAAAGACAAATACTATAACATGTTACTTATATGTGGAATCTAAAAAAAATCCAAACTCATATAAATAGACAGTAGAATGGTGGTTATCAGGGCCTGGGGTGGGTGAGGGCGTGGGGGACATGTTGGTCAAAGGATATAAACGTTTGGTTATAAGATGAATAGGTTCTGGGGATCTAATGTACAGCTTGGTAACTATAGTTAAGAATATCATATTATGTAGTTGAAAGTTACTAGAAGAATAGATCTTAAATGTTCTTACAAAAAAAAAGGTAATTATGTGAGGTGATGGAGTTGTTAATTAACCTTGTTGTGGTAGTTATTTTATGATATATACTTGTATCAAACCATCACATTATACACCTAAACTTACACACTCTTATATGTCAACTATATCTTTTTTTTTTAAAGATTTTTTATTTATTTGACAGAGAGATAGATCACAGGTAGGGAGAGAGGCAGGCAGAGAGAGACGGAGAAGTAGGCTCCCTGCCGAGCAGAAAGCCTGATGTGGGGCTCAATCCCAGGACCCTGAGATCATGACCTGAGCTGAAGGCAGAGGCTTTGACCCACTGAGCCACCCAGGTACCCCATATATGTCAACTATATCTTAATAAAGCCAGAGAAACAATAACAAATATTGTATTTTAGATGGTTAATAAGAAAGTAACTATTAAAACAGAGAGAATTATATCCAAAAGAGGCAGAACTTGATAAATCACATATAAATTTTTTTACATTGAGAAATATATATTAAAAATATGAAATTAAAATGCATGCTTTTGGATTGACTCAATTACTTTGAAATGCTCAAAAGTTAGCGAAGTTAGCGAATGTATCATTATACATGAAATGCAAACATTTTATAAACATTAGGAACAACTATAATGGCAACAAGTATTTTTTAAACTATAAATTTGGCATATTCATTTAGAACTGATGTGATCTGATTCACAAACTTAAGTACTATCAGGTGGACAAATAGTTATTTGAACTTTGAACAGGAAGTCCAGTCTTCTGCTTCCAAATACCAGGTGAATAAGTTTATGCCTACCATTGCTGCTTAACTGCATGTGCTGCCACTGTTTCTTATAGATTGCCAGAGGCTTTTTATCTTACAGTTATGTCTCAAGCATGAAGCACCTTATAACTAGAAGTGTGTCAAGCCTAGTAGGAGCATCACTACAATTGACAAGTTTTTCCTGCTGTGCTGGTGGATTGTTAATAGTACTCCTTCTCTATTTAAAAGCACCATGGCTTAAAAAGGAATTACAACCTCACATCTGTTAAGAAGATTATTATCACAAAAACAGATGATAACAAATATTAGTGAGAATGTGGAAAAATTGGAACTCGTGGTGGGAAAATAAAATGGTGCTGCCACTATGGAAAAAAGTATGTAGGTTCTGCAAAAAATTAAAAATGAACTACCATATGATCCAGCAACCCCCTTCTGCATATATATCCAAAAAAATTAAATTGGAATTGTAAACAAATATTTGCCATCCCTTGTTTATCACAGAGTTATTTATAATAGCTAAGAGAGAGAAACAACCTAGATCCAGAGAGCTGCCAGCATCAACTACATTAAACTTTACCTCTGAACCTTAGATGTTTGCTTGAGGCTGAATCACAAGCTTGAACTCCTCCCTTCCTAAGGTTAATATTATTTCAGAGATCTCCTTGCTCCTCTTGTCTCTTCCAGCCCTGAGGTCTTGATCTACCCCAATTGGTCTCCCTAGCATTAAAACCAGGTTTGGGGCCTCTACCCTAAAAACCTCTGGACTCACTATGGAAATAGATCTATTACAACCCCTGTGGTTAATTTCTGATACCAGCTGTCCCACATGATATAACAGGTTTGACAAAGCCCCAAAAGATTTTGTAATAGCTAATTCTGGAGCAATAAATATCTTGTTCTCAAGAACAATAAGAAAGGGACCATCCACTAATGTAACCCGTCATAGGACAGTAAAAGATCAGCTTTTTTCATTTAAAATAATACACTGCTAAACAATGAAAAGATAGATAACCCAATTAAAAAATTGACAAAGGATTTGAGTAAACATTTCTCCAAAGATATATGAATGGCCAAAAAGCATTATGAAAAGATGCTCAAGGGGCGCCTGGGTGGCTCAGTTGGTTAAGTGACTGCCTTCGGCTCAGGTCATGATCCCGGAGACCTGGGATCGAGTCCCACATCGGGCTCCCTGCTCAGCAGGAAGCCTGCTTCTCCCTCTCTCACTCCCCCTGCTTGTGTTCCTTCTCTCGCTGTGTTTCTCTCTGTCAAATAAATAAAATCTTAAAAAAAATTTTAGTAATAATAATAAAAAAATAAAACAGAAAATGTTAAAAAAAACAAACAAAAAAAAAGATGCTCAACATCATTAGTCATTATGGACATACAAATCAAAACTACAGCAAGATACTACTCATACCCATTAGGATGGCAATAATAATAATAATAATAATAATAATAATACCCAGACAGGTGTTGTAGGATGTGAGGAAATTGGAACCCTTATACATTGATGGTGAGATGTAAAATGGTGTAACCAGTTAGGAGAAAATTTGACAGTTTCCCAAAAAGTTAAACTTAGAATTACCAAATGGCCCACTAGTACCCCCCAAAATTACAGTATATGTCCACACAAACATGTATACAAATGTTCATAGAAGAATATTAGTAATAGCCAAATGTAGAAACAGCCCAAATAGTCATCAACTTATGAGTGGATAAATAAAATGTAGAATATCTATATAATGGAATATTTGAAGCCATAAATAAGAAGGAAGTAGTGATACATCCTACAACATGGATGAAACTTGAAAACATTGTGCTAAGTGAAAGAAGCCAGACACTAATGGACAAATGTTGTAATGGTTTCATTTATATGAAATATCCAGAATAAGCAAATATATAGAGACAGACAGTAATTTGGTTATTTCCAGGGGCTGAGAGGAGAAGAAATGGGGAATGACTGCTAATAAGCATGTTTTTTGGGGGGAAGTGATGAAATTTTCTGTAATTAGATAGTGGTGATGGTTGCACAACTTTGTGAATATACAAAAACCACTGAATTGTGCACTTTTACAGGGTGAATTTTATGATATGTGAATTACATCTCAATTTTAAAAATATGTTGCTTTGAGTTATTGATACAGGCCCAAAGGCAGGTTTTAGTTCAGGACTGATAAGTTATTGTTGTTGTTATTTTTTTAAAGATTTTATTTATTTATTTGACAGAGAGATCACAAGTAGGCAGAGAGGCAGGCAGAGAGAGAGGAAGAAACAGGCTCCCGCTGAGCAGAGAGCCCGACATGGGCCTCGATTCCAGGACCCTGAGATCATGACCTGAGCTGAAGGCAGAGGCTTTAACCCACTGAGCCACCCAGGCACCCAA
Source organism: Spilogale gracilis (assembly GCA_004023965.1). Taxonomy (NCBI): domain Eukaryota; kingdom Metazoa; phylum Chordata; class Mammalia; order Carnivora; family Mephitidae; genus Spilogale; species Spilogale gracilis. The sequence goes on along the minus strand of PITA01012145.1, from coordinate 55,092 downwards.
GACTGATGAGTTATTGTTAATGAGTTCTTAGAGATTACGTTAAACCTAGAACCAGAGAGTGAGAGAAATGTTCTCTATAAGGCAAACTTCATTTGCTAAATATCCCTTCACCCTCTCTTTTCTCTCCTCCATGCACCTATAAAGATTTTGTATTATACTTCCACTACATGTTGTGCAATTCTTTTCAGATTAGTCTATCCAAGTAATCCCATTATAACATGAATACCTTTTATTTAAAAAAAGGATTATAAAATAGGTAAACCTTTAAGATTACTTATTATCATTCATTTTCATAGGGTTCCCGTTAAATAGTGAGATTCTTATAATTTAAAATATTATATTCACAAAAATTGATTTGGATATACCTTAAGAGATATACAAGAAAAATATCACCACTATATTATAATCAGTCTTCTGAAAGAGGTTGCAAACTGGCAGCTTCAGATCAATATCTGGCCTGTAAAGATGTCATACATTCACCTCAACTCCCTGATTCTATAGGCATTTGTATTGTCTTTTTTCCCTCTTCCATTTCTCTTTCATTCCTTTATTCCCTCCCTCCTTTCTATTCTTCCCTTTTTCTTTCCTTTCATTTTCTTTGTGCTTGCAGACTTGTGTCTGTCACATAATTAGCTCAAATTCAGAGATTGGATTTAGGCTCATTAATCCCTTTATTTTTGGGTCAGCATAGCCCAACTTGGGTAAGTTCATACATACAGAAAATCCCAGTGTACCTTTCCATACAGATCATGGAGATTCATTCCTTTCTGTATTATATTAAAATACTTACAACACTTATTATGATGGTAGCGAAAGAGGTATCTCCATTTATTCTTCCACGTTAAGTCGATTATGGTAATGACTTTCTTTGTTTTATTACTCAAGCAGAAGCACAAAAGAGAGGCACTGGGAGCTTGGAGTAGCTGATGAGTTTAAGAATATTACATAATTTTTGTAGATAAATGGTCATTTACTTAAGAGGTACATTTTTCACATTCTCTGGTTGAGTTATACAAAGGGCACTTAAATGTGAATCTAACATGGTCACACATTCACTTTTACTGGAAGGAGATTGAGACTGAGTTCAGTGTGTGGCATATTTACTGAGGAGTGCCCTGAGGGATGAACACCTGTGGAAGTCAAGCTGTGATACAGGCCCAAGGACAGCCATGGCTGACCACACAGGAGCTCTGCAACTAGAGTGGTCCTTCAGGGTTGTTTCCCATTAGGCCAAGATGGCCAATTCTATATAATCCCATATCAATAAATTATTAGATATCAGTTTTCCCAGTTAACTTTGGGTAAGGAGATTTTCTGCAGCTGAGACAGTCCCTGAAGAGACTGACAGATACAGGCGTCTGCTGATGGAACGCCCTTCATTGAAAGGCTATCTGGATGGTACATTACTGTCACCATCACAAATCACATGTAGAACATTGCTATCAGTGGCAGGCAATTAATGAATCAATCAATGGCTGGTTTATGCATATAGTAGATATTTAAGGAAATGAACTTCATTTTGTTTTTAGTCACTTGATAATTGAATTTAAAGTCTTTTTCTCTCCTTTTTGTTAAGCTGGGAAAACAGTGTGGAATTCCAACAACATGCACTTCCAACTCTTTGGAAATCATAATTAGCTTGTCCAGGAATCCTCTCACCTAAATACCAATACTCTTTTTAGGACTAGGAAGAAAAGTGAAATGAAGCTAATAAAAGCTGTTCTGGGAACATTCCTGATCCCAGGAAGTATGAGATCTTCAGGATGTGTCTCAGTCATGATACATCTGCTTGAGGTGTTCAGTAACTGAGCCCTTCTGAGTTTGAGTGGAACTGTGACAGGCAACAGCACTTCTGAATCTGGCCCAGACTCACTGATAGCTTGGAGAGCTGGCTGGGAGAGGACCACTTACTTTTTTGCTCTTTTTATCTTTTTCTCCTTTGTCTTATTCTCTGCAACCCTCCAAACAGTACGTTATATTTGAAAAACTAAAATGATAACTCACAAATTCTGATTTGTGTCATCTCTAGAATATCTTTAAAAAAAAAATCCTTGGGCAATACCAAACTAAATAAATTTTTCCCCCTTCTGTGCTTCATTTCAAATTATTTATGCAGAATCTCCTTCAATAGTAATTTTTATGTTTCAATAAAACATGAAATATTTATTTTGGTTTTGAAATAGTCTCACAATCTTTGTCTTCAGAACTATACTTAATGCTTTTGCAAATGTCAAATCTTTTACAGAAGACTTTTCATTATTTTATTAAACACTAAATATGTATGTGTGAATAAAAATTTTACATTACACTTTGAAATTCTTAAGCTTTCTAAAATTTATTTTAAACATACTCTGGATGTTAGCAGGCCCGATATGCATGTAGTTATTTAAAATAACTTCTAAACCAGAGTCATAGTCAAATTCAAGACTTCCTAAAGCACAGTATAAACCTGGATATAAATTTAAGCCAGATAATCGGCTTTTTATAGCTTCTCTACAACAGGTTTGCTCTGAATCCTTTTTTCCACTTTATTTCTTTAGGTGTAGAATTTATGTATCTTTATTTTTAGTTCAAATGCTTCTGATATTTAAGAAGAAATCATCCTTGACAGAAAAAATTATTATATTTCCTCCAATTTATAGTTTGCATAAACTGATTCCTTTGTATTTCTATTACCTCTTCAATCGATGCCACTCATAAACTTTAATCAACCAGCACTCTTAAATTAATATTAAGTTAAATATTTGAAAAGTTAGAAATGATGAATCAGTTTGGAGTATACATTCCTCTCTGTACTTGGGTTGACAAAGTATACTTAAGGATAGTTTGTCCACTATAAACTTGGTTCTGTTCATCTAGTTACAATATATATAGTTATTATAGTATTTAATCCTTATAAAGACAAAGAGAATGAAAGGTTATATTGATTAAATATAGACCAAAACTATAGAGTAAATGCAAATCAAAAATCAGAAGCTTAGGATGCCTGGGTGGCTCAGTTGGTTAAGCATCTTCCTTCACTCAGGTCATGGTCCCAGAGTCCTGGGATAGAGTCCCACATCAGGCTCCTTGCTCAGCAGGGAGTCTGTTTTTCCTCTGTCCACTGCTCCCCCTGCTTGTTTTCTCTCTGTCTTCCTCACTCTGACAAATAAACAAATAAAATATTTTTTAAAAAAATCACAAGTTTGCAAGCCATGAGGCATTGGGAGATGACTTTTACTTAAGTATTTGACTTAAGTATTTAAGTATTTTTCATTAGTTTGAATTGTAATAGGACTATGGGGGCAGGGAAACATAGTTAAAGAATAGTTTCAGAATGGAGAAAGTGAATGACAAATAGAAATCATTTGCCTATTAAGTTTTATCAGTTGCAAGATCAACATTTAATAATATATAACTTTTCTACATCTACTAAGGTAGAATAATTTATTTCTTTCCCGGATGTTGCATACCATATCTGTGTCATTCTCCCACTCCTCCACATTTTTGTTTTTTGTGGTTTTTTTTCCACATGCAGGGAAATGCCAGATAAGTTGGGAGAAATGAGCCTCCTACCCTCCATAATTAGTGCCTGTTGGGGGGAAGAGGAAAGAAAAGACTTATGATGAGCATAATTTCACTATCAAATCACTAAGTAAATATTTCATTTCCAAGAACACTAGCATGAAAAGAGAGTAATCTCATACATTGCTGATGATTCAGTGTTGGCAAGGAAGACTACAAAGGCTTTTTCTAATAATGAATCATATGGTAATGTCATGCTAGGTGGCAAATAACTTAATTACCCTTAATAGTTTATAATTCTAGTGGTCACCTTATATGTTGCAGATGTGAGATACATTAAAAATACATTTCATATTATCGCACAACATTTTGGTTTGTTTTTTCCATAAAACCTGAATACTTTTCTCTGTCTTCTGTGCATTGGAGTTGAATAAAAATATCCACTACTTCTCTAATACTCTGTCTTCAATCCCTGTCGTAGTCTTCTTGGGCTGCTGTAACAAAAGTACCACAGACTGGAGGGGCTTAAACAACATTTATTTCTCATAGTTCTGGAGGCTGGGAAGTCTGAGATCAGGGTGCAGACAGAGTCCATGTCTGGTGAGTCCACTTCCTGGTGGTTCTCTTCTTGCTGAGTCCTCACAAGGGAGTTCTGTAGGATCTCTTTTATAAGGTCGCTAATCCCACTCATGAGAGCTCCAACCTAAATCACCTCCCAACGGCCTAATCTCCAAATAACATCACATTGGGGATTAGGTTTAACATGTGGATTTGGAGGAACACAAACATTTAGTTAATAACAGTTTCCTTTATTATATCCACTTTTTTAATTCTTTACCAGAAAATATTTCAAACAATAAATTAGATCTACTCTCTGTAGCTACCCCCCTCCTCCAGTTTGTGTTTGCAAATCTGTTAGACACTGAGAAAATATAGTAGAATTAAAACATGTGTATCCTAAATAAAGACTCTTTGTGCAAATTTGAATAAGGTGCCCCTTCCCCTGGCAGCCATAGTGCTGCACCAGGGCCCAAGGCTGGAGGGTAGAACATAGGCCAGATTTTAGCCCCTGCTCTGGCTTCAGCTAGGTGCCTGTTTGGCATGATCGGAACAGCAATATACAGCGCCTTGTTTCTACCTTCTTTTCAGGAGTGTTCACTGAAGTTGGGGAGAGTGATAGATGGGCAATAGGTAGAATACTATGTTACTATTTATATTTAGTAAGTGTGGGATAATGTGATATGAACTTGGGGTAGAAATCCAGAGAAGATGAAAAAACAGTGGAGAGGAAGATTTGAATTTCTACTCTAACTAAGTACCTTTGATTTTATTTCAAAACATTTAAGTCCACTTGGGTTTTGCTAAGCACAGCTCAAGATAACCCTGGCTACCATTTGTTGAGAAGCAGAGGTTTCTTTCTAAAGTCAATGACCTCCGGAGTTTCATCTCGAAGATAGGAGGAGGGGACTTTCCAAATGACTACTATCAGACTTTCCACCACATGTTGGCAGATGGAGGTTCAAGCCAGTTCTAATTAAATCTGAGAAAATCAAGAAATGCCAGACATTATGCTAAGAATTTAACATGCACTTGCTCAAACGATCCTCAAAACACCCTGTGAGGAAATTGCTTTTCATGTCATCCTCATTTTACAGATGGGGAAACTGAAATTTAAGAGTTCAGTAATTTACCCAAGGTTACCAGCTGGGAAATGGTAGAGCCTAAATTTAAACTGAGGTGGTAATCACAGGTATCACCTGGCCACACTGCCTGCCTTTTTCAGGTCTGATTCCACAAGTCTTAGACTTTATAGTAGGCATACAGGCTTGGCAAGGAACTCCATGACCCAGCAGTTCTAGCATAAATCAGACTTACATTAAAATATTGGTAAAATATTTTTTAAAAAATATTGGTAGGCGGCGCCTGGGTGGCTCAGTTGGTTAAGCCACTGCCTTCGGCCCAGGTCATGATCCCGGAGACCCGGGATCGAGCCCCACATCGGGCTTCCTGCTCGGCGGGAAGCCTGCTTCTCCCTCTCTCACTCCCCCTGCTTGTGTTCCCTCTCTGGCTGTGTTTCTCTCTGTCAAATAAATTTAAAAAAAAAAAAAAATATTGGTAAAAATGGCAATGTCAATATCAATCATGTGCTTGTTATTTCTTGAAGTGGACAGATACTGAACTGGGTTTATTTATGGCATATAATACAAGATAAGCTATGCATACATGGCAGATGTGTAGCATATCATCAACACATCTATAAAAACAGCTCAGATGTTTTTCAGATCCCTTAAGAGGGCTTCCCTGATCCTATTTGTTAATTGGTGATCTTTGGAGTTAACATGTATTTTATGCCTTTTTCACATGTACTTGCCATTCATGCCTGCTATCCATGCCTTCATTCTTCTCTAAGCAGGAAGAAGGCATGGGTATAGGGGTCTGGATAAGAATTAGTTATTAAGTTTAAAACCTGGTCAACCTGTATGAGAGCAAGTAGGAGGCAATACTCAACTTGGTTGAAGGATCTTGCTGCTGTGGGTAGAAAACCCGAGGTGGGAGCTCTTAGGCATGAACCAGTGGAATTCTAGAAATGTACAGGCAGGAGAAGGAGGCTTCTCAAATGATTGGTATTGGACTCCACACCAATTTCTGACAGATTAAGTTTCAAGTTGGTTTTAATTAAATAAGAGAAGGAAAATGAAGCAATGTGAAATTACCTCCACCCTGAATATCATAGGAAGGGAGACCACAGAATTTATAGTTCAAGCTGAGATCCTTTTGAAGATAAAAGAGCATTCTATTACTATCGGCATGAACGCTATGTGTCCCAAGCAGATTAGGAGTTCCAAGCACATCTGCAATATCCAAAGTTGTTTATCTTTGTGCAGTATTTTAGAGTTTGGGAGCAGATCTTTTATTACCATATATAGAATATAATACCTGTTTCACTACATGCATTTGTATAATTTATAAAAATAATTCCTTGAGCATTAACCACCAAAGGCTCATTTGAACAGCCATCTTCTTGCTGGGTCATCCTTTTTGTCTTTTCTTTTTTTTTTTTTAAAGATTTTATTTATTTAACAGAGAGAAACACAGCTAGAGAGGGAACACAAGCAGGGGGAGTGAGAGAGGGAGAAGCAGGCTTCCTGCCGAGCAGAGAGCCCAATATGGGACTCGATCCCGGGTCTCTGGGATCATGACCTGAGCCGAAGGCAGTCGCTTAACCAACTGAGCCACCCAGGTGCCCCTTGTTGGGTCATCCTTTAAAAAATATTTCTTTTTGAAGTTTATCAAGAGTCCTTCAACTCAGCAATATGTACATTGTCTGTTTTATAAATTGGGTTATCCAAAATCTGGGTCAGAAAGTTAAAAAATGAAAGGAAAAGCTAATCAGTGAAGTCAAGTATAGTACAAAACTCTCTCAAATGAACTCCTTAAATGCATACTGCTCAGCTGGGTCTTCAAAACCCTTGATAATGTATCTATCTAGTCAGTATTCCTCCTGCTTCTCTGTTCTCTCCACCCCTCTGCCCCTGCCTTTACCACAGGCTTATTTTTTATTTAAAGTGATTTATTTGAATTAACATTTTACTGTATCATCCTGAAATCACTGAACACAATGACTTATACAGAACCAGACTAGAATATCCAGAAATTTCTGTAAAACTTTGAGACCCTGAACTCTGTGGCAACACTGGCTCCATCTCTACCATCATGCTAAGCACATTCTGTCAGTGCTCAGAATGCAATGCAAATCATTAGCAAAATCAAAAAGAAAAATGGGAAGAACATTATAAATGAGCTTCACGCAGTAAGGTCTTTGAAATAGTTTTCTGTGATAATACTTACAAGGCTGATAAAATCAGCAAACACTGGAAAAGTGCCATGAGAAGTGTGTATTATCTACTGTGTGGTGGGGCAGAGCACTTTCCATGGTGAACGACGGCATAACTAGACTCTGAGCAGTGCATATCACTGCATTCTCTGTTACTGGCTCTGCTGGCTGCACACCATCCATCTATGAGAATAAGACATGTATTTGGAAAACTTATAAATAAATCTAGACAATAAATCATTATCAGTATAGTTTCAAGTACGCCTTTACCACACTTACCTTAATTGGCCTACTAACTTCCAAAATATCCTACTCAATTCTACATAGACCTTGATCAGACTGAGAGGTACTGGAATGTCCTTTACTCCAAACCTCATCTGCCCAATACCTGCCTATCAGAACGTTATAAATTCCAGTTCAAATGATCAAAGTCTTCTAGTAGGCAATGCCATGTTTCTGTGTTCTCCTATACTATTTATCATAGACTGTTTTCTCTCTAGTCAATGGGTAACCATGTAATTTATTATACAAATCAGGATGCTTTTGAAAGTGAAATGATGTGCTGTAATAATGAACAGGTGTTAACTGATACATAATGGCATGAGACAAGTGAGATGTCTCATCAACCAACTGGAGATTTTCAGATGTGTGCCTATCTGCTCTCATTAGAATGTGAGCTCGCAAAGGCAAGTATATTGGTCAGGATGGGTCAAGTTTACACTTCAGTAACAAACAACTCCAAAATTTCAGTGGCTTACTTTAAAAAAAAAAAATCACGATTTATGTCCAGCATGAGGCAGTGGGAAGAACTAGTTCATACAGTTACTCAGCATTCCAGCTGGCAGAGGCTCTATCATCATGGCACTATAGCATCTAAAACAGATTTCTTAATTGTCCAGGAAGAGGAAGAGCAACAAGGAAAGTAATGAGCCAACTCTTCCTATGCTTTGCCCTTTATTTTACTCACAGATCATTGTTAGAACAAGCCACATGGTCTTGTCTATCTCCAAGAGGGCTGAGAAATGCAGGAAAAGAGAGCAAATTTTCATGGGCACCATTACCTCTGTCAAAGAAAAGATCCTTAAGAGCTGTATTTTTACATATTTATATCCGTGCAGCACCAAGCATAGTGCTCTATATGTAGAAAACACCCAGTAAATGTCTGTCATGTTGACTTTGTTGAGTGGTTTGACTTAAAGCATTTTGTTTTCCTTTTGTATATTGTTTGCCTACCTTAAAAGGAAACCTGAATTGTTGAAAATGAGGTTTATGTCTGGAAAAGTTACCTCTGTATATTAGAAACAAATGTTTTAAAAACTGAAAAAAAAAGATGAGGAAAGGATGGGAAGTGGTTCTCCCCTTGAGACACTGCCACTCAAAGCATAAGGAGGCTCTTCTCTTTGCCAAAACATCTGTTTGCTGTTGTGTAGGCATGGCCTCCCCAATGTGATCTATATTTAAAAGTATGTTATTGCATATTGATCTATTACTAAAGGTCACATGTGGAATCTTGTGAAATTTACTATGGTTTTATCACTGGGAAGTAGAACATAGAATTCATTCAAGTAACTCTCAAGCTGAATTTTGAGATTGTGTACAAAGAGCTGGAGACAGAGACACATATTTGTTCTACACACATGGGCAGAGGTATTGCATGTGAGGTGCAGGACTTTTGGAGCATCTAACTGTGAGAGGACTTCATCTATACCCACTCTGTATGGGACTGACATGGGAAGTGGAAGGGAATTAGGAAGGAAACAATCTTTGATACTGTTGACAGCTCTTAACCCCCTAGTCTTTGAATTTTTTCCCGTTTTTTTTCTTTTGTGACTTTCCCTCCTGCTTCTCCTCTTCCTCTCTAGCCACTTTTCCTCTTTTAAAAAAAAAAATTATTTACATGAGGGTGAGAGAAAGAGAGAGAGAGAGCGCACAAGTGGGGGAGAAGGGAAAAGGGAGAGAGAGAAGCAGACTCCCTGTTGTGCAGGGAACTGGACATGAATTTGATCTCAGGACCCTCAGACCATGACCAAAGCCAAGGGAAGACGCTTAATAGACTGAGCCACCCAGGCGCCCCACTTTTCCTCTTTCTTTTCCTAGCTCCTCTTCCTTCAACTTCCCATTTAATATAGTCCCCAAGGGAAGTTTATCAACTTACATGGTTTTATGTGTTGCCTTTCTGCCACAGATCAAATCTGTATTTACAAGTGAAGAATTCCAGTTCCCTAGTGCTCAGTGCTTAGAAGATATCAGCATAAATTTCAGAAGGCATAAGTCTAGTTCTGGCCTTGTAATTATCTCCCAACATGGACTTGGGACAAATTATTTATCATCTCCATGTTGTTTCCTTTTTTGTAAAATGGAGATTTTCTATGCTTGCTTTTGCAGAACTATAATGCAGGTTAAAGACAGAAATCACCATTTAAACAAAGTATTTTGTTTAATGTACAGAACTGTTAAAAACATCACTCTAAATATTACTAAAGAAAGCAAATGTAAAACTATAACCCTGACTATTTTCCTTAGCACCAGTTCTGAATTTGCATCTATTTGCTGGACATTTATCTCCACATGATTGTCTTCTAGGCACTTCAAATTCAACATTTTCAGAAGCAAATTTTTTGTTTTCTTCCCATGGATGGGATTTCCCTTCCCCTTGTCTTATGCCTCCTGCATTTCATCACCATCTTCCCATTTTTCTCATTTGCAAGCCTCGAGGGCATCTCTGACCCATCTTTCTACTGAACCTTCGTACTTGCTTCTCCAATTAATCTATATATCTTGTGGATTCTTCCTCTAAAATGCCTCTTCGATACAATCACCATTTTCTTCGGACTGCTACTAGTCTTTTGCCCTTTTCAGATTCTGATCTTTCTTCTTTCTTTGTTCAATGTATCAGCAATATATTACCTCTAGACCAATTACAGTTTGTTTATGGGAGACGACCAGTGCTTCCTTTTGGTAGTGCCTGTGGACACAAGGCACTGTGAAATATTAGATAGACCTGATATTTCAGTTCTTTCTGATGTCACTGTGTACCTCAGAGTCTGCAGTCATGATATATTTCAGCCAACTGAAATATATTTCCTTAAATAATATACAGAGACATCCTTGATGCCCTGGTCCAGGGGATTTGGTGCATGGTGAGTCTCTCTTTACTCAAATGAATTTCTGAATGTACCATGACTGGTACATTCCCTTAGTGCAACCAAAATCTTACCTACAAACAAGGACAATTATGCAATAGCAGAACTCTACTGGTGTCACTTATTTCGAATACTAATGTCCATAAATTATAATGAGATTTTTGGCTACTTAAGTTCAGGCAGTGGTCTCTACATCTTATGTATTAAGTTTCATCTTTGTACCCTGAAATATATATTCATAGCATAAAAAAATTCGTGTTTACTTTGTGATACCAGATGAAGATAAAACCAGCCTCAAAACTTTTTATTGTGTTTATTCTTCATCTGTAAGTCTCCTAAAAACCCTCATTTTTCACTTATTATATAAAAACTTGAGAATCAATTAAAAACAATGTCAAGTATCACGTGCAAACAGAAGAGTTGCTTTTTCTTCTCCACGTGTTTTAGATTAGTTCAATTTGCTCATCAGTGAGAACAGTAGACTGAGTTCCTGGCAGAGGCTAATCTAGAAATATCAACGCATTGGAAAAATTAATACAACATTAAGACTCAAAATACAACATTAAGACTCAGAGTTGGTAAGTTTCTTTTCCTGAGAATTCATCTGAGATCTTCCATAGTGGTACATCTTAGTATTTCTGAAATGCTATTTCTTTTCTTCTAGTTTCTGTTCAAGTGAAAGATTATACTGAAAGAAGGCACTGACCTTTTCAGTTTTATATTACTGAGGATATCGATCTAAGAATTCATCTCAAAGTTAAATTCATAATCCTGAGATTGGTTTTGTTTTCTACCAAATCACAAAATCATAAAAATTAGCTATAGCTTTAAAACGTAGACCATTTATTCATTTACTTTCAAAAAAGCCACTGTAAAAGAGAATACTTTAACATAGCTCTGATTCTGTGCCACTCATTGTTCTAAGCCCTTTACATATATGGTAACTCATTTAGTAGTCACGCCAACTGTATAGACACTATTATTTTACCCAATTAGTTATGAGGAAACTGAGGCAGCATAAAGAAATGGAAAAATGACTCCACATCTTCCATCTCATCTTGTTCCAACACGAAACTCCAAAGACCCTCAGATTTACTCACTACACTTATTTATTCCCGTGTTAACTTAGGAGTTGTTGTGACATCATTCATTCATTCTACAGATATTTTTAAGCACAGACTGTTATCTAGATGCCAAATAGACCTGGAGAACAAAGATAATGGAACAAATCCTGTCCAGTAAGAAGAAAAACAAGCTAAAGGATGACTGCATGAGTGAGATCAGAGGGAAGGTATAATGGGACCCTCAAACCAGGGGTGGGAGTCAGAAAAAAAAGTAGAGTGATCTGTGTCCTTGAGATCAAGTGTGGGAGGACATCTGGTCCAAGGAGCAGACTGCAGACAGCATGGAGATGGGAAAAGGCATTTGAGTAGATCCGTGTTGCTGGAGTGCAGGGCGTGGGAAATGACCTTGAGCTTTGGAATTCAACTGAACTTAACTCTTCTACTACTTATTTGACAGGTAACTTAGGACACTTATTCTGACCCTCAATTTCCTTATCTATTATAAAATAGGGATAATATCTACCTCAAAAAGTCATGAGGATTAAAAGAGCTAGCACATATATACTTGTTTCCTATGGCTGTTGTAAAAAGTTACCACAAATTTGATGGCTTAGCACAATAAGGATTTATTCCTTTGTGGTTCTTGGAGGCCAGTAGTTGGAAATCAGTATCACTGGACTGAAATGGGGTCTTCAGGGCTGCACTCCTTCCAGAGGTTCTAGAAGAGAATCCATTCCTTGTCTCTTCTAGCTCTTGGAGCTGCTGACATTCCTTGGCTTTTGGCCACATCACTTTCATCTCTACTTCCATGGTCATATTTTTTCTCATCTTCTGTATTATTTCCCTCTGCCTCTGTCTTATGAGGACACTTGTGATTGCATTTAAGGTTCTCTGGATCATCCAGGATAATCTCCCCATCTAAGGATATTTAATTTAATTTCATCTGCAAAGGCTCCTATTCCATATAAGATAACAATTACAGGTTTCAGGTATTAGAAGCTGATATCTTTAGACAGTTATTATTCAGCCTACTACAATATGTAAAAGATATGGCACATCAGGGGCCCTCAGTGCATGCTAATTCCTGTCACCCCTATATTATGCTTTAGCTGGGTCATTGATGGGTCCTAGTCTCTCGTACCTGCTGGCCTTTTTATTTCTAAGTGGTGGTTAGACAACTTTGGTATCCCAGACAAGCCTGTCACTATAAAGATAAAAGGAACACAAAGATTAATAGCTTTGTGTTAATGCAGGAAATAATTCTTATTTTGCTAATGCAGTCCAAACCATTAAGATTATTATGTTGAGGACCCAGTGGTACATTTCAGAGAGGACTTTTCTTCCATGTTTCATTTTGCCAGGCATGGCAGTGGGCTTTGTATATGTTTAGAGTAGATATATATATTGATCTTTTTTTCTCTAAGCATTACTCATTCTTCTTTGCCCATCAGTGTATGGGAAGAATAATCACTGCAGAGGTCAATTAGCACTTAGGAACAATTTAAGAGTCAAAGTACTAGGCTATGAACTTTGGGATAATGCTCAACTTTCACAGACTCATCAACTCCTACATTTATTTTGACAAAGACAAATATTTTCATAACACACCAACCCTAAGTCAAGAGGGCAAACTACAAAGATTTGAGATAAAATATTTATTGCCCTGAAAAAGTAAAAATTTGAATTCACTCATTAAACTACTTATAATGGAATAATGAAGCAATTAGGTATCTGAAACAAATAATGAATAAAAGGATATATAATGTTAGGGATGTGATCTACTTAAGGTTAAAGTTTGGCTAACTTGAAATTCTTTCACTTTGACCACTAGACCTAACTTTCCACACTAGCACTTTAAAAGTCATCTCTTTACTCAAAACTGTGCCCCCTAATACATTTATTGGCAGTATATTTGTTCCATATTGGTAGTCATCTCCATCACTGCTTTTTTTTCTTTTATTCAGATTATATCAATAAATATGTCTTGGGTAAGTTCATGTGCTAGAGACATTAAGCTTGCCTCCAAGGAACTTTTAGTCTTAACCTGAGTTTCCCCTAAAAATCAGAAGCTAGGGTAAGGACTTGAGGACAGGTGGTTTATTTGAACTGTTGATCCCAAGGAATAGGAGTGTTGTATTGAGAAGTTAAAATAGGGACTGAGGAAAAACCACTCCAAGAATTGTGATCAAGCTAGTCTTTGCTGTGGGCAATTGAAGCTGAATCTTCCTTGGGACTCACCGAGAATTCATGTAAAATGTGCCTTGGAAATTTTGACTGAGGAGACAGGTGCAGGGTATAGACTTGCTATAATTAACCTATTCCTTTGCAGTGAAGCTGCCTGAGGAGGTGTATTTGAGAAACAGAGAAGAGAAACTAAGACCCAGATATGATGTTTGAGTCCCTGCCTCAAGTACTACTTGAAGCCAGAAGTTCCTCTGGATTTTTCAAACCTATGAACCAATAACTTCTCCTTTATGTTTAAGTCAGGTTTAGATGGGTTTTCAGTTGTCTCCAACAACAAAAACAGCAAAAAATCTTATAACTCAGGTTAACTTTTAAGCACTTTTGTCTTCTCTGTGATTTATTCAATTTTTTAAACTTTAACTAAAATGAGTCCAATGTCTTCTTCCTCAACCTTTTCACTTAAAAATGAAAAAAAGAGAGGAGAATGACTATTTTCAAAACACAAAGAAACAAAATAAGGTAGAGGTATATAAAGTGTGACTTAGAATTTTGATTTTATAATGTGGCAGACAGATCCCTGTGCAGGTCATATTTATAAGATATCTTGTTGTTCTATCATGTAGAAGAAAAGTACCCAAAATTATAATATCTTTTTTTTAAAAAAGATTTTATTTATTTATTTGATAGAAACACAGCTAGAGAGGGAAGACAAGCAGGGGGAGTGAGAGAAGGAGAAGCAGGCTTCCAAGGAAGCCCGATGTGAGGCTCGATCCCAGGATGCTGGGATCATGACCTGAGCTGAAAGCAGATGCTTAATGACTGAGCCACCTAGGTGCCCCCAAATTATAGTATCTTTCTCCATATGCCTGCACTGACACTATAAATTTGTTTTTATATGAAACATATATGAAAACTGTGAATGTTGCAATATCAATCAAGAGTCTAAACCAAACTGTCTCAGGGTGCCTATGTGGCTCAGTCGTTAGGCATCTGCCTTTGGCTCAGGTCATGATCCCAGGGTCTTGGGATCAAGCCCTGCATCAGGCTCCCTACTTGGCAGGAAGCCTTCTTTCCCTCACCTACTCCCCCTGGTTGTGTTTCCTCTCTTGCTATGTCTCTTCCTGTCAGATAGATAGATGATAGATAGATAGATAGGTAGATAGATAAATAGATAGATAGATAGATAGATAGATAGATAGATAAATGAACCAGATTGTCTCTGAACAACCTACAGTTCCAAGAAGGACACAAGAAAAGTGAATTTGCAGAAAAGAATTTTACCCTAATGCCAGGAAAATCTCTAGAAAATGAGATGATTACTTACTTATTATATTTATTGGATTTTTTCCCATCACTTATTAGCTTCTAGCATAGTTGTGCATCAAAAATCTGAAAGGTTGAAAGGTCATGTCTGATGTTATAACTTAGTCTATAGTAAACATAAAAAGTAAGCTTGAGATGCAAATAGCATTTCAAATAAAGCCAAATAGAGGCCCTAGGAAGGAAATTTGCCATGGCCATGCTGTTATAGGATGCTCAGTGGAAGGCAGCCCCATCAAGCTCACTGTAACTTCAGATTTTTTTTTTTTTTAAGATTTTATTTATTTGACAGAGAGAAACACAGCCAGAGAGGGAACACAAGCAGGGGGAATGAGAGAGGGAGAAGCAGGCTTCCCGCCGAGCAGGGAGCCTGATGTAGGACTCTATCCCAGGTCTCCGGGATCATGACCTGAGCGGAAGGCAGTCGCTTAACCAACCTTGCCACCCAGGCTCCCCAGTAACTTCAGATTCTTAATATGAACTGGAAATGCAGCTACCTTTGTGTTCAGATTTTTTTTTCCATGTAGGTTGTCTAAACAGCTAGCAAACCATGACCAGTCTACACAATCTTGGCCTTTGTCCTCTATAACGGATTTTACTCTAAATATGTTAGGAATGATTGAAATCATATGAACAGTCATTTGTACTGATTACATTTGAAACTTCCATCTTATGGAAAACCCATATTGGATGGTCATTATTCTTGCCAGAAGTCATATTAGAAACAGGACTATTTTATTTATATATCTATAGAATAAAAGTTAAATTAGAAGATTGAAGCTATTATCTTGGATCCACAACCTTGGAACAATCTGGTTTGAAGTTCTCCACTGTCCAAATCAATCTCTATCCATCTTTTTGAAAAAAACTCATATTAGGTCTTTGCACACACTTAGAACTCAATACATGTATCTGAACTAAATTAATGATGTAAAATGTGAACCTTAACTTTCAGTAGCAGAATTTGATGTTGTGTCCAAGGCTTCAGTAACACACTTAACACTTAATTTCTGTTATGTTTTAAAATTAGATGACAAAAAAGCTATTTAAGAGATATTATATTTAATCCTCAAGCCTCATATACAGCCATCTAATATATATCCAGTTATACCCATATGAGCAAGAAATGATTTCTGAAACAGAGTAAAATTTTAGTTTTAAAAAAGGAATGCTATGCAATATTTGGCATAAAAATTGAAGAAATCCGTGCACTCAAATAACATACCTCCCTCTAATAGGCCAAAGAATCATTGCTTTGAACTAATGAGGAGGTGACTTGGTTAAACAAAAATATTTATTTTGGCTTTGTTTAGGTTTTCAGAAATACCATATTAACATAGAGAAACCTTTTTAAGATTATTTTGGGTATTTAAGATTGCTCATTGAATAACAGAAATCTCTTCTGGTGGGACATTTCACTAATCTGAGAAAGAACTTGATTTTGTTAAACTCCTGAGTCCCATTTTGGCCACATTAACCTGAGAGCATGATTAGAGTTGGAAAAGCAACTCTGTAAAAACTGTCACCTTCCTACTGAACCATGTCTGCAGCTCCCCATGTGTCTCTGGATCACATCTGTTTACTGACAGAGGTCCAGCCAATGTCCTCATTCACTCACACAGAAAATCAGTGAGGGTTGCGTGTATGTTCTGACAATACATGTTGGCCCTAAACACAAGTTGTACTACTGTTAGCCTTGAAGTCCATACAAAAGTGACCTGGATTTTATCTACTTAACTCTGTATATCAAAGTAATTCCAACCAAGTTCCTACCCTTGCAGCTTCACAGGAGTAGAGAAAAAAACAAAAAACAAAACGAATACTGTGTTACAGTTTGATTTTTCAGATCTTGAATAAGGCTATTTTTAAGCTCACTGAAATATTAAAGTTTGTATTTCTAGCAAAGTAAACTACTTTGGTTGGGAAGTTAAAATTTACTGGGTAAAATTAAAAGTCTTTCTTTCTCCAAAGTGTATAAAGGTACATTTCTCTATATTTCTCCCCCACCAACGCTTAAGACCCACAAATAGAGTTATTTTTTTTAAAAAAGGAGCTTCTGAAGTTAAAAAAAAATAAATGTGAGATATTGCCTCAGATAATTTCAGCATATTTTATACAGAAGGAATATAGAGTGCTTGATGATACAGAATCCTGCCCTTATTTTAAAATAGTTTTATTTAATGTGCTTTTCTTTATGATAGCTAAGAATAAGATTATGCCTTTTCCTTTTAAGACTGGCATAGATTTTCTCTGCTTTGGTAACTTTTTCTAGTTTTAAGAAAGAATATCAACATGTAACTACATAACTTTACTTTTACCTAAAGCATATTGCTGTAGAACAGTGGTGGATACAAAATGATTAACATTATGATGACCTAGTTTGAGGCAAATTCTTTCTTTCTGCTTATGAGGAAGAGATAGGTACACAAATTACCAGACCCAGGGAGAGCAAATGTAAGTAGAAGTCAAATGACAGCCTGTGCTTGCACCCTGGGCACCAGTCACACACCAGTCTTTGCAAACACATTTATTTATATGGGAAATAAAATAGATAGAAGCATCTATTTTCAACATAGTATTTCTAAGTTAGAAATGATGTGCTACATAAGTGGTAAATAAATGGAAGAGTAAACTCGAGAGTTTTATTAGATGATTGAGCAATTTTACTTTTCTTTGATTATATACTGGTTTCTCAAAGAAAATGTGTACTTTTTAAGGCTAGGTACTAGGTTGATTTATCATCTGGTGTGCAGATTACTATTTAAGAAATTAAAACCCATGCATGCACTCGATGTATATTTATTGAGAATCTATTATGTATTATGCAATATGTTAACTGATGGGTATAGGGCAGTGAGTGATGGGGACGAAGAATAGGAGATCCCTACCCTAGGCAATGAGGTTGTAATCTGTTGTGTAAATTTGGAAGAAAGAATCAGGCAGCCAACCGAATGCCTCCTTCTATTTGGATTCATCCTTCTGGCAGAGAACATGTTTTATGATTAACCTTTGGCCATAAGCTAATAGGGGCACTTACCTAGAGAGGGAAGCCTGAAGTTTCCCACCTAATCACTAGATGAATAAGATTCCTGATTTTGAAATGAAGTATCAGCATATCTGTTTGATCTTATGCCCAAGATATTTTTCTCCCAAATATTCTCATCATTCAAAAGGTTAACACTTTTTCTGCCTGACTTCTAAGTCTATCTCTTTCTAACTGGGTTCTAAATTTGAGTGGATAAGAAAAGGGTAATAATATTGACTCCTTAAAACACCCAAGATAGACACATCTCTGTCACTAAACAGCAGGATGACCTATGTCAATGTACTTAACTTCTGAGTTTCTTTATCTGAAAATAAGACTAGGAAGTGATTTCTAAATTCCATGCCTACTCACATATTCTGTGATTCTATGATTAGTTAGTAAAAAATGTTTTAAAGTATAATTTATTAAAATTGTTTTTTTATTATTGAAAGTTTAGAATATTTTTAGCTTTAAAACTTGTTATTGGTTGTGCAGTGCGAGTACTTAAGACTATGGTCAAATTTGGGAAAATACCTGTTACAGTTTGTTTTATGTATGAATTATTCCATATATACTTGTTTTTTATTGTGTTGCTACAAGTTCTGCCCTATAAACATAGGAATTCTGGGAAATTTTGTTTTACATGATTTACATCAAAAAAATTTTAAGTATGACACATTTATCACTGTATTCACTGTATTATTTAATGTATTCCTAAAGGAAAGAACTTCCCTTTTGATAAGGCACTGATAAGAACCAAATCTTCCTTTTCCAGTTTATATATACAATGATTAGAGAAGTTTTCCACAGGCTAGGTACTTGATTTTCCTCCGTTGTCCATATACTTTCAACTGCTATGGAAGTATATGAAATTGACCTACCTGTGAATAGAGGAGGATAAACATGTAAGATGAGAGGCTTACATTTATTAGCTCAATATAAATATTTTTACCCTAAAAGAATACTCACATGAAAAACTCACATTATAATAGTCTTCGGTGTAGACCTTCCTACTATGATGTCTGGTGGTTGGAATATTCCTGGAAGTCATTCCTTTACTAAGATTAATAGAAATAATTTAACTATGTGCAAGTTATTATTTTTTAATTTTTATTTTTTTTTACAAAATTCTTTTATGTACTTTGTATTTTTTTATTTAAAGTCAATTAATTAACATATAGTATATTACTAGTTTCAGAGATAGAATTCAATGATTCATCAATCTTATATAATACCTAGTACTCATTACATCACGTGCCCTCCTTAATGTTCATCACCTAGTTAACCCATCCCCACCCTCCTGCCCTCTAGTTCTCCCCCCAACTCTCATAGGCAGTAAACCCCAGTTTGTTTCCTATGATTAAGAGTCTAATGGTTTGTCTTCCTCTCTGATTTTGTCTTGTTTTATTTTCCCTACCTTCCCCTGTGATCCTCTCACACAAGTAATTATTCACTATGTAAATATATACCACTAGACCCAAACCAAGTATATCTTCAAGTTGGATTCCCCTTAGCTAGATCTCAAGTATACCCAGGACCACTCCAACTCTATGCAACATGAGGATAAATGTGACAGAGGGTGTCATGGACTGAATTGTGTCTCTTCAAAATTTGTATATTGAAGCCTTAATCCCCAATGTGATGACTGTACTTGAAGATAAGGTTTATGAAGAGATTAAGATTAAATAAGGCCATATGGGTAGGGTTCCAATCCCTTAGGACTGATGTCCTTATAAGAAGAGGAGGAGACACCAGGGATACTTGTATGTACATAGAAGAAAGGCCATGTAGAACATAATGAGAAAGTGGTCATCAATAAGTCAGGGAGAGAGGAGTTAGGAGGAACTAAACCTGCCAACACCTTGATCTTGGATTTCCAGGCTCTAGAATTGTGAGAAAATAAATTCCTATGCTTAAGCCACCGAGTCAGTGATATTTTGTTATAACAGCCCTATCAGACTAAGACAGAGGGGAAAGTTAAGTGGAAAGAGTCCATGATCTTAATTTATTTTGATTAAAATATCTTAATTCTGAAAGTTTTGCAAAAATATGTGACTCAAGTTCTGTTTCCACTCAGGATGTAGCAAGTTGCAAGAGAACATTGACTCCACCCTAACAATGAGAACAATCTGTACAATCTCCAAACTCACAACTTTTCTTGAGCCTATTAGAGAGTGAGATTGCAAGGCAACTAGGTGGATTGAATTCCAAAAGCCCCCCTATGAAAATGGACATAGGAAACATTTCACCTTTGACAGAGCATTGGAGGAAGAGACAGCCACCATAAAAGAGGGTTAGAAGAAGACAGCTGAAAATTCAACAAATTCTCAATGTCAGCATCCAAGTTAAATAGATAGTTTAGAGCAGGGGTCAACAAACCTTAGCTCATGAGCCAAATCCAGCTTTCTGCTTACTTTTTATATTTTTAAATCATTGGGAAATGCTCAAAAGAGTAATATTTTGTAACATATGAAAATTATATGTAATTCAAAATTTAGTGTTTATGAATAATTTTTTGGACACAGCTACCTCATTCTTTGCTTATTGCCTATGTCTCCTCTTTGTACTATAATGGCAGAGTTCATTAGTTGCAACTGACTGTATGTTCTGCAAAGCCTGACCTCAATATTTTTTGACTCCTGATTTAGAGTCCTGTGAGCCCAGGACACATAGAAGTTGCACTTACTTGCCAGCTTTTTTCCATGTCAGATCTCCACCATGTTCTTATGAGAAAAAATTGGGGCAGGGTATAGACAGAAAAATCCCTTGGACTTATGTCCAATAGACATAAAACTCTTCCTCTTCCTCTTCCTCTTCCCCAGAACTTTCTTTCATATGAGGCAGAACTTCCCCCAGAAAAGTCCCATAGACATAAAACTCTTCCTCTTCCTCTTCCTCTTCCCCAGAACTTTCTTTCATATGAGGCAAAAGCTGCAAGTGCCAGGGGGGTGCCAGGAAATTCTTCCATTTTCTAGGCCAAGAAAAGAGTCAGTACCTCTGAGGGAAGGGTAGAAGCAAAACTTCTGACACTAGGGGAATTGTGGGAAACTCTTTTACTTGCCTAGTCTCTTGTCCTCACTGAGAAAGAGGTAGAGGTAAAAGGTTTCTATTGCTGTTGGAGAGTAAGGAAACACTCTCAGGCCTGGATTCTGTATTTAAACAAAATAGGGACCTACTACCATTGGGTAAAAACTGATAAATTCCTCTTGCCTAATAACTCTCAACTATACAAGAACTGTTAGACTGCAATGGGGGAAAGGGTAGAAATGCTGAGAAAGTCCCTCTTATGAGATTCCAATGCACAAAGCCTGCCTAGACTGAAGCTGGACTGGAGCAAGAGAGAACTATGCCTACACATCATGAGCCTTGTACTAAGTAACCAGCAGTAGCAGTCTACTAGTTGGGGAGAGACAACTACCTACAAAGAAGCACTCTGTGTAATGTAGGTGTACAGGACTTGCTGAAAGGCATTGATTGATCAGGAACATGGAAAAAGAAAAATCCTCCAACACTGAAGGTCATGAATTAGCTATAAGATAACAGTTGACCACTAATGGAGGAATTTGAAGTCTGTGGTGCATTTAAAGTAGCTCAATTAATGGCAAGCCCAAACTCAGTTCAAGTATTGAGTGAATTGACTTAACTCCCTACATCAAAGTGGTTCAGAAGAGATGTGTTCTGTTCCATCTATAAGTACCACTTACCTTGTTCTCTACTGGTTCTTGTTTTGGTTTGTTTTTACATAAAATATTCAAAGAACTATAGAAAATTATGAGACATATTTAAATAGTAAAAAAAAAGAAGGAAAACATGACCTATTGTCAAGAGAAAAAATAGTCAATAGAAGCAGATGAAGAGATGGCTTACATGTTAGAACTACCAAAAACTTTAAAGTAGTTATAATCAACATCTTAAAAACCTTATGGAAAAGATGAATAAAATGAATAAACATGTAAGAAGTTGCAGCAAAGAGATGAAAACTTTAAGAAAATTAAATGGAAATCCTATGAATAATTCAAATATTAGAGTTGAATAAGTCCTTTGGCAAGTTAATTAGCAGACCAGACACAGCAGGAAAGAAAAAAATCAAAGATAGTCAATAGAAATTATCCAAACTGAAACATAAAGAGAAAAAAAAACAGCAAAAAATGGAACAGTTCATCAGAGAGCTCTTGCCCATCATCAAATGGGCTAACTTGTGAAAATGGAATCCCAGAAGGAGATTCAAGAAAGAGTGAGGTGGAAGAAATATTAGAAGAGTTAATGGCAAGAATTTCCTCAGATTAGTGAAGACAACAAACCACAGATCCATGAAACTCAGAAAAACCCACAGAGGATACATACAAAGAAAAACACAACCAGGCATATCTTAGTCAAACTGCTGTAAACCAAAAATAAAGAGAACATCTTAAAGGTAGACAGGATGAAAGAATTCACTGCATATAGACCAACAAGATAAGAATAATAGTTAATTTCTTGTCAGTAGCAATGCATATCAGAAAACAATAGAGCATAGAGCATTTTCTTTTAAGTACTGAAAGAGGGGGGAACTCTCAAACTAGAGAAGACACAAATTACAAATTGTGAGGATGAGGAATGAAAGAGAAGTCATTGGTATAGATTACAGACATTAAAGTGAAAATAAG
This sequence comes from Spilogale gracilis, assembly GCA_004023965.1. NCBI lineage: Eukaryota > Metazoa > Chordata > Mammalia > Carnivora > Mephitidae > Spilogale > Spilogale gracilis. Next base: position 32,371 of record PITA01012145.1, on the reverse strand, counting down.
AGACTATTTTCTATCTTCTACATTTCTACTTCATGTACATAGATTTGAAATCTTAAGTGAAAAGGACAAATTCACTAAAGGCACAAATTCCCAAGCCCTTGCAAGAAAAAAAAATAGATGATTTGAATAACCCTGTACCTATTAAATACATTGAATTCATATCTTTAAAAACTTTCTTATTGGTGTATTTTACTAAACACTTAAGGAAGAAATAATGCCAACTTTGTAAAAAGTTATTTAGAATATAGAAGGCATAACTTCTCCCATCACATTTTATGATGTCAGCATTACTCTAACACCAAAATCACAGATCAATATTCCTTATGCACAAAGGAACAAAAGTTTTCAAAATATTACTAAACCAAATTGTACTGTATATATCATGATGAGATGGGTTTATCCCAGATATGTGAAATTGGTTCTAATTAGATGATCAATCAATGGAATTTACCATTTCCATATACTAATAAGAAAAACCATATGTTCATCTCCCTAGATGCAGGAAAACATTTGACTAAGTTGAACAACCATCAGTGTTAGAGTCACTGCAATATAAGAAAACTTCCACAGCCTGATAAATAGCATCTGTAAAACACCTGCAGATAAAATCTACTTCCATCCACATCATTGCAAATGGTAAGATTTTTTTTGATGGCTGCATAATATTCCCATGTGTGTGTGTGTATAAAGGTATCTATATCTATTATCATCATCAATCAGTCTATCTATCTATCTATATCCATCTTCTTATCCATTCATCTGTTGATGGACATCTAGGCTCTTTCCATAGTTTGATTATTGTGGAACATTGCTACTATAACATTGGGGTGCACATGCCCCTTCAGATTACTACATTTATATCCTGAGGGTAAATACTCAGTAGTACATGCAGTTGCTGGGTTGTAGGGTAGCTCTATTGTCAACTTTTTGAGGAACTTCCATACTGTTTTCCAGAGTGGCTGCACCAGCTTGCCAACAGTGTAGGAGGGTTCTCCTTTCTCCGCATCTTTACCAACATCTGTCGTTTCCTGACTTGTTAATTTTAGCCATGCTGATTGGTATGAGGTGGTATCTCACTGGGGTTTTGATTTGTATTTCCCTGATGCTGAGTGACATTGAGCACTTTTTCATGTGTCTGTTGCCATTTGGATGTCTTCTTTGCAGAAATGTCTGTTCATGTCTTCTGCCCACTTCTTGATTGGATTATTTATTATTTGGGTGTTGAGTTTGATAAGTTCCTTATAGATTTTGAATATGAGCCCTTTATCTGATATGTCATTTTCAAATATCTTCTCCCATTCTATGGGCTTTCTTTTGGTTTTGTTGACTGTTTCCTTTGCTGTGCAAAAGATATTTATCTTTACGAAGTCCCAATAGTTCATTTTTTCCCTTACTTTCCGTGTCTTTCACAATGTTTCTAGGAAGAACTTGCTGTGGATGAGGTTGAAGAGGTTTCTGCCTGTGTTTTCCTCCATGATTTTGATGGATTCCTGTCTCACATTGAGGTCTTTCATCCATTCTGAGTCTATTTTTGTGTGTGGTGTAAGGAGATGGTCCAGTTTCATTCTTTAGTATGTGGCTGTCCAGTTCTCCCAGCACCATTTGTTGAAGAGACTGTCTCTTTTTCCATTGCACATTCTTTCCTGCTTTGTGTAAGAGTAGTTGACATAGAGTTGGGGGTCCATTTCTGGGCTCTCTATTCTGTTCCACTGATCTATGTCTGTTTTTGTGCCAGTACCATACTGTCTTGATGATTACAGCTATGTAATACAGCTTTATTTCTAATCTAGACCTAACACCTCTCTCCCTGAGACTGGTTCACTTAAAAGCCATCTCAATGAAAGATGACTTCTTAGGACATCTCATTAAGTATTCAATGGCTATATGCCTGTTCCATCGATGGTGATTTAAAAGCATCACCATACAAGAAGTTTTTTTAGACAGTTCTAAATTTCTCATTGGCTGACATGCATGGAAATTCTTAATTTCAGACTAAGTCAACTGTAAAATATTTGACATAACATGTCAGCAAACACTTCTTGTGGGTGCCGCCTGCACCTCTCCACTGTTTACCCAAGCAGCAGCACCCAGCGGACTATGGCTGAGATGTGCTCCAAGGCAGGAATGGGTAACATGAAACACTGAAATTTTTCCACATTTATTCAACCACACCCCATGTTCATTATCTCTGTGCGGGGAGGTGAACAGAGAGAACTACTAAATACTACAATAATCATGATTTGTGCTTGATTCACTCTTTCCCTACTCAGTGTGATCATCAATAACATTGCACTGATACAAATAGATATTTTGCTGTTCATGCCCAAGTAAGGGTTGCTTTCATGATAGGTCTTTAGGGGTTGAAGTCTTAACTCACTCCGACTCTCCATATGTTGTTCTAGTGTTATCTTTCAGCAATCATCTGACCAAAAATCATATTTTAAAAAATTATCTTAAACATTATTTAATGCATAGATTCTGTTATTTGTGAAAAGAAATATACAAAAATGCTACACACTGTTCCATTTCCAATGGATAAGTTGTATTTTTTGATAGATTCTATGTCATACTTCTTTGGTATATAGTTTCACTGGTTGGTTTTCTAAAGCAGTGGCCAAGAAAAAATAAAATTAATCTTTCTTTGCATTGCATTTGGTGCTGAATCTACTTATATAAATGATAAATAGTACTATGTTGCTTTTCTTGTTTTCTGTGGTTTAATTTGTACTTAACTGGACAAAATTGGAAGAGGCTTTATATCATATAAAATGCTAGTATCCAAAATCTATGAAGAACTTATCAAACTCAACACCCACAAACAAACAAAAATCCAGTCAAGAAATGGGCAGAAGACATTAACAGACATTTCTGTAAAAGACATCCAAATGGCCAATAGACACAGGAGAAAGTGCTCAACATCACTTGGCATCAGGGAAATACAAGTGAAAACCACAATGAAATACCACCTCACATCAGTAAGAATGGCTAAAATTAATAAGTCAGGAAACAACAGATGTTGATGAGGATGCAGAGAAAGAGGAATCCTCTTACACTGTTGGTGGGAATGCAAGTTGGTATAGCCACTCTGGAAAACAGTATGGAAGTTCCTCAAGATGTTAAGAATAGAACTATCCTATGATCCAGCAATTGCACTACTGGGTATTTATCCAAAGAACACAGATATAGTGATTTGAAGGGGCACATGCACCCCCATTGCTTATAGCAACAATGTCCACAATAGCCGAACTATGGAAAGAGACCAGATGATCATCGACAGATAAATGGTTAAAGAAGAGTATGAATAAAGAAGATATATCAATGAATATTTCTCTGGCATCAAAAAGAATGAAATGAAATCTTGCCATTTGCAATGAGGTGGATGGACTGGAATGATTATTATGCTAAGCAAAATAAGTCAGGGAAAGAAAATTACCATATGATTTCACTCATATGTAGAATTTAAGAAACAAAACAAATGAACATAAGAAAAGGGAAGGAAAACTAAAATAAGGTAAAAACAGAGAGGGAAGCAAACCATAAGAGACTCTTAACTATAGGGAACCAACAATTACAGGGTTGTTGGGGAGGAGGTGGGGGGGGAGGATGGAGTAATTAAGTGATGAGCATTAAGGAGGGCACTTGATATAATGGGCACTGGGTGTTATATGGAACTGATGAATCACTAAATTATACCCCTGAAACTAGTAATACACTATATGTTAACTAAATTGAATTTAAATAAAAAATTTTTTAAAAGTATGAGAAAAACAAACCTCTGAAAACCATTTTATTATAGCGATTACAATCAAACAGAATCTTACATTTACATAAGTGATATGTAAAAATATCTAGTTACCCATGAGCCTGAAATTTTGAAGGTTGAGTATGGATGTTAAAATAGTATACATTTTTATTTCAATTCAGCTTCTTTTTAGTAAATGCAATTTTCAATGTCTATTAAAATCACTAAGAATCATTTAAGCAATTATGTAATGAAACAGATGACCTTAAAACTAATACTGTGTGTTGGTCAATTTTAGATGACAATTAGTTAAAAAATTTCACTTGTTTATGTTTTCAACAAAATCTGTATATTCTTCTTGGTTTTCTCTAAGGGCCAATTTTGGGATCTTTTTCTGTTTTGAGTTTGTACTAATAATCTTTTTTTCTTACAAATAATTTGAAGTTTACTTTATTACAGATGGTATTTGTCTATAGCCAAAAATACTTTCCAAGATTCACCCTAATTCAACAGACTAGTTTAAAAAGCATTTTTAATTAAAACAACTAGTCAAAACAGATTAATGAGAATCAAAACCCCTTAAGAGCACTATGACAGCTATTTGCACCTTACTAATCCTAATTTTTAAAAAAATTGATCTAGAATACAAATGGGTAAGAAATAAAAAATCAGTTATGTAAACTATATACATGATTTAATGGGACATGGTAACTTGAAGGGCTGCCACCTGTGCTGTGTTAAAAACAGGATTTTGCTCATCCCTCTAAACACCAGATAACACTGATCATTGACTTTAATACAGTTTAGTTTACCAAGTATGGAGTAGTTTTGGCTAAAACCTTGGACAGTTGGTTGAATAGACAGAAAAATTAAATTTTCTATACTCATAATTTTATCTTGAGATTTTTATATCAGCATGAAGCCATTTAAAAAAAGAATCCTGAGTGTCTACTACTTATGAGGCACTGAACTAGATATCAGGGAACAAAATATATATGACATATTATATGTTGCATTAATGTATATTACATATATCACATGATATTTATTATATATTTTTACATATATTATCACTGATAATATATATCAGCGAATAAAATACAGATTATCTACAATCATTCATTAAAATATAAAAACATCTGAAATATAGTTTCCTTCCGATCTTTTATCAATTATGTGGACAATGAATTGCCTTTATGGAAAGATTGTTATTGGAATTGAAGAAAACGAAATAAAAATTCCATTTCAAAAATAATGTGTTATACTAGCAGTATAGGCTGTTCTGAACGTGTACTGCCACCCAATGGAGATATGCCCCAATGGCACCAGTGTGTAGGTTTGGAAACCATATATCCTTTTGTGGAAATGATACAATGTCAAATCATTCAGTGTGGTAGGCTTTCTGGTGCAGAATTCACTAGATTGCCCTTAGGGAGGGAGGGATGGAAAATTTTTGGTAAAAATATTTTCTTCTGTAAACCCGGGGAGAGGTGGAAGCCTTTATTCAAAATCTGATCTGAGGTGGCTATAGTGAAATAGTGAAATTGCCTATAAATATCTTCAGTGATATCAAATAACAGTGACTATCTCATGGAAACATTACCCACATGCTAATAATAACCTTATCATGTTATGGAGAAGTTGTATCATGTAGAATTGAGGCTGCGAAAAAAAATACTGGAATAAGCCACAGGTCTTCCGGCTGCAGTCTTCAAATTTTCAGCCTGATCCTTTTGTTTTGTTTTTGTTTTTATTTTTTCATAGAATCAACTGGTTCTTATATGTCAAGGGTAGTTTGTAAAAAAAGTTCTGACTGCTCAAGAGGAGGAATGTCATTAGAATGTCCCTCAGGGTCTCTTCTGCCTTCATGATTACATTTTTAATGCCATTGTTCAAACCTCTGACAAAGTATTTAATGAGGGAAAAGATGTAATTCACCCCCAAAGTTCTTTAAATGACTTATGTTAGCTGCTTTTTAACATGTAGAATAGGCATTTTCACATTTTTATTGGCCCAGAACTTGAGATAACAGCATATTGTCCAACAGCAAGTTTTTAAATAAAAAGGTGAGCCAATGCAGAACCTTGTTTTGTTTAAGAAGTCTATCATTCAGTAAAAGTTAATTTCCAGTTAAATGATAATGTCACTGTGGAGGCTCTTTATGTTTAAAATGCTACTTCCATTTTCCACATATGCCAAAGTAACAGAAGGGTTGGGGTATTGGCTGGGACCCGGGCACATTGGAACCAGAACTTCTTTTTTTAACTTTGGCTGTTAAAAAGGTCTGAACTTAATAGTATCATTTTAGGTATGCTGCAACATTCTCTAAGGCAACGACCATATTCACTGAATTATCATTTGATTATCTTAACACCCTAGTTACCAAAAAGAACAATTACCTAATAATGCATATTATGTGACTATTTAAGTTACAGTATAAAATGTGATAAGAAAGATTAAATTGGTTAAATGAAAAATGTTATGGTAAATTTCCTGAACAAGTGATTGAAGTTGTGCTTTGTGTAGGCTTTGCAGTTTTCTGTTTCTTAAAGTGTCAGAAAGTGACAAACATTGAGACAAAACTGATGGAACATTACATTGAATGATCATCAAGTGAATTGATACATTGTTGCTATAATTGAAAATTACTGTTCCATTAAAAAATAACTATTACTTTTTTACATAATAAAAATTATGCCAAGGATAGCATCTTTTAGCCAAAAGAAAGTTTCCATGATCAAATCAGATTACCTTAATAATGATAAGGTACTCTACTAAAAAAAGTTATAAATGCTGTATATATGTAAGATACCTACTGATTCTTTAATGACCAAACACATGGGACTACAGTTGCTCTGCTGGATCCTCATTAATAAAATTTGTATCAAAGGAATTTGCTAAAGGACTACAGGGTAATCTAGATGCCAAAGATAAGGGCTCTTGTGTCTCACTTGCAATTCACAGGATTGAGAATCACTGGGGATGTGCATGTAAATCTTGACCATGCTTTTGCCTTGCTCAAATCACAAAAAGATCTGTTTTACCACCTATTTTTCTTAACTCTTGGCCAGATTCTCCAAGTGCAGAAGTCGCTTCCATTTTAATTCTTATGAGCTCCTCAGGGTACCAGTTAAAAAATTCACTTTCACATTAATACCTCTCAAATGACCTTGGAGTTGAAAACTTTCTAAAATTGCCCAGCTGACTCCCAAAGAGTAATTTATGAACAGAAAGTTACTGGTTTTGATCTGTGTGGGGCCTACTCTGTAGATCAGAATGAGTGGGCTAATAAATATCTTCATAGACTGTTCATAGTTTTAGTATTTTGGATTTTCATGGACTGTTAATGTTTACAGAATTAGAGTTAATTCAATTTGCCTATTTTTTCTATTATCTCTAACTTTGACTCCATCATTAATAACATCAATTATACATCCACTATTTGTAGAACCCTCTGTCTTCCTTCTAGATTTCTAACCCCTTTTAAGGGAGATATTTTGTTTTCTTTTGACAAAATTTATATCTGTTCTTGTCCCTTCCAGTAGACTGAGAAAACAAAGTGTTCTATGGGGGAGAAATATTTAATGTGAAAAGATTTCTATTCTGTGACCCCATCTGGACTTTCTAATTTAGACAGTATATAATCAAATTGATTATTTGGGAGGATAAAAGAATGTTTTGATTTTTTTAATAAATCAGTCCTTTATGAATGGGCAAAAAAGCATAACTAGTTAATGAAGGAATAATGGGTATTTCAAAAATTATGTCACATTTCATGTTTACTTTTAGTAACCAAATGAAGACATTTAGAGTATCTTTCTCCAGAACTGTGCTTATCTTCCACTCCCCACAGATGCAATCATAAAAATCACCTTGTCCTTTTTTTTTTATTCTGAGACATTTTTTGTATCTTTAAAACCATGTAATGTTTCTTGTTTGTCTGTTCCTTTCCATGGTCATTGCCCAATGACACCAAGTCCAGCCAACTTCCATCCACGAGGATCTGGGTTTTCCCATAGTTATGTCTTCCAACTGTCCCTGATTTCTGTTCTAAGTTCTGTTCTCTGTGTCCTCGGCGGCAGCTTGTCCCTGGAACTAGTCCCAATTTTAAGAACTAGCCAAGAGAAGCTGACCCACGAGACAAGAGAAAGAGAAGAGAGATTTTCTCAAATCTCTCCAATTCTTTGAACCTGTGGCTGTCATGGTAGGTAGTAGGATCATGTCAAGGTCTAGCAATTCCCTTCCACTCTCATTATGGACATTAGTCCCTTGAATCTTCACAACAATTTCCTAAAGTGGATAATTCTTTTATACATAAGGAAAATGAGATTTCAGGAGGTTAAATCTCACAATTACAATGGCACAGTTAGTAAGAGAGCCAGGATTTGAACCCAGTTGCCCCTGACTCCAGGAATCATGCTCTTAATCACTAGAGGTCGCTGCATCCTAGACATGCAGCTATATAAACAGCACCTATGACATTCAGTTTTACCAGATAAGCAAGCGAGATGCAATACAAATGACCTGATCAATTATATTTTGTTTAATGTATTTGGAGTTTAGGGCTTCTTGAATTTAATGTATGAATATATAGTAGCTCATATTTTTGTGTAGTTATTATGTGCTAGGCAAGGTATTTTACACATATTTTCTTTATTTAAGTCTCATAACCACCAAGTAGAAAGGCAGGTACAGTTATTTTTTCCACTGAAAAAAATTGAAAACAAAAGCATTATATGCTTAAATAATTTTCCCCAAATCAGAGAGCTGGGAAGAACTGAGAGTTGAACTAGTTTTTCTTAACCACTGTACTTTACCCATTTCAGATATGGTGCAAAATGTGGTTTATGTATTATGCATTGAGTCTTCCTATAAACCTAGAAGGTAGTACTATTATCTATACCTTTTATGGCTCAAGAAAACAAGGATAAGAGACTTCTAGTGACACAATAATAGGAAATAGTAGAACTAGGATTTGAACCTAGTTCAAATTTATGCTAATGGGAAATAATCTGAAAAAGAAATCATACCAAAATGGTGGCATAGGCAGACCCTGAACTCACCTCTTTCCATGGACACATCAAGTCTATACCTATATGTAAAGCAATTCCTCTTGAAGAAGAACTGAGGGTTGATTAAACAGCTTGTGCATGATAAACAATGGAGGGATCACGTAGAGAAGGGTAGGGGAGAGAGAGACATGTAACAGTGATATGACACTCTGTAGTAGGGAGGGATATCACATTAGAGGAGCCTATGTGCAGACTCACTCACCTTGGAGCACAGTGGAAAAACAGTAGTATGGGAAAAGACTGTAAGTGAAGGAAATCCATTTTCTAACTTTTGCACATCAGCCAAATGGATGGGAAAGTGCTAGAATTCTCTCTGGGATCAAGTGTGCTGATGAGGGTCATTTTTAGGCTCTTCTTCTACCCTGATAGTGCCTGTAGGAACATACAAATGCTCCAACTGGTCTTCTAGGCCACCCTGGCATGCCCTGGACCATTGGCTCACAACAGCTCCAGCCATTTTGCCAAGGTGGCCCCAGGACAGGCCCTGGGACCGCTTGGCCTACTCTAACTTCAGCCATCCTGCCTGGGAGGCCCCAATCCCAGTGCAGCATGGCCAGAGACCCCATGGCCTGTACCTGCTTCAGCTCCTGCTTTCCTGTCACTGTACCCTGGCATGGCATTCCCTAGGAGTCCCTGGCCCACACCAGCTTCAGCTGCAGGCATGCTGCCAAGCTACCAGGCATACACAGTTTACAGAGCTGATACACCTATATAACACCACTTCCTCAAAACAAGAGAGGTTGCTGTTTCACCTAATTCATAGAAACATAGAATGTCAAATTGAGGAAACAGGAATATGTATCAGATGAAAGAACAAGATAAAACTCCAGAAAAATACCCTGATGAAATGGAGATAAGTAACTCACTTGATAAGAAGTTCAAAGTAATGGTCATAGAGATGCTCACCAAAGTCAGGGGAGGAATGGAAGGGCAGAGAGAGGACTATATTCACATTATATGAGTCCCAAAAGGAGAAGACAGACACAAAGGGGAAGAAAATGTATTTGAAGACATAATGGCTAAAAGTTTTCCTAACCTGGGGGAGGAAACAGACATCCAGGTCCAGGAACACAGAGAGTCCCAGAGAAGATGAACCCAAGAGATTCACACCAAAATATATTATAATTAAAATAAAAAAAGCTAAAGACAGAGAATCTTAAAGTTAGCAAGAGAAAAACAAATAGTCTTGTATAAGGGAAACCCTAAAACTCACTGATTTTTCAGCAGAAAGCTTATAGGTCAGAAGAAAGGGGCAAGATATAAAATGTAAAAGGGAAGAACTTACAACCAAAATTATTATTCAGAATTGAAGGAGACATAAAGAATTTACCAGACAAGCATAAACTAAAGGATTTCATCACCACTAAATCAGGCTTACAAGAAATGTTAAAGGAACTTCTTTAAGTGCAAAAGAAAATGCCATAGCTAGAAATAAAAAAAATATGAAAAAAATCTTACTGATAAAGGTAACTATATAGTAAAGGCAGCAGATCAGCCACTTAAAAAGCTAATATGAAAGTTAAAAGATAAAAAGTAGTAAAATCAACTATAACTACAATAAGCAGTTGAGGGATATATGAAATAAGAAGATGTAAAATATGACATCAAGAACATAAAATGTGGAGTGGTGGGATAAGAATGTACTTTTGGTATGTGTCATAGTGCAGTGACTATCAGTTAAAATAGACTCAGACAGATGATAGATAGACAAATTAGATAGATAATATATAGATAGGTAGATAGAGACTCCACTAAAAAGATTATTAAAACTAAGGCATGAATTCAGTAAAGTCTCAGGACACAAAGTTAACATACAATAATTGGTTGCATTTTTATATAATAATAACAAGCTACCAGAAAAAGAAATTAAGAAAATAATCCCACTTATAACTACATCAAAAAGAACAAAACAACTATGAATAAATTTAACCAAGGAGGTGAAATATCTATAGTCTGAAAACTATAAGATATTGATGAAAGAAATTGAAGATAACACAAGTAAATGGAAATATATTTGTGATCATGGATGGAAAAATTAATATTGTCAAAATGTCCATATTCCCCAAGGTAATCTACAAATTCATCGCAAGAGCATTCTTCAGAGTTAGAATAAAGAATCCTAAAATTTGTGTGGAATCACAAAAGACCCTGAATTGCCAAAGGACTCTTGATGAAGAACAAAGCTGGAATTATTACTCTCTCTGATTTCAAACTAAACTACAAAGTTGTAACAAATAAAAAACAATATGGTACCAGAAAGAAAATAGACATGTACATTAATGAAACAGAGTAGAGAACCCAGAAATAAGCCCAATTCAGCCAATTAATCTAAGACAATGGAGTTGAAAATATACAATAAGGAAAAAGTCTCTTCAATAAATGGTGATGGGAAAACTGTACAGCTACATGCAAAAGAATGAAACTGGATCACTGTGTTACATCATATACAAAAATGATTTCAAATGGATTAAAGACTTGAATATAAGACCTGAAACCATAAAACTTCCAGAAGAAAACAGAGGCAATAAACTCTTTGGCATCAGTCTTGGCAATATATATATTGGACCAATTTCCTTAGGCAAGGGCAACAAAAGATAAACAAATTGGATTACATCAGACTAAAAAGCCTTTGCATAGCAAAGGAAACCATTAAGAAAATGAAAAGCAATCTATTGAATGGGAAAAGATATTTGCAAATCATACAACCTATAAGTAATTAATATCCAAAATATAAAAGCGACTTACACAATTTGATATAAAAAAACAACTCAATTAAAACATGGGCAGAGGGCTTCAATAGAAATGTTTTCCAAAGAAGACATACAGATGGCTAACAGGAACATAAAAGATGCTCAACATCACTAATCATCAGGGAAATGCACATCAAAACCACAATGAGCTATTACCTCATTCCTGTCAGATTGGCTATTGAGACAACCTTGAAAAGGTAGTGTCTCCCTTGCAAAACATGAAGAAACGGTAGACACAGAAATAATTGTCTCCCAACACATATAAACAGTCTTGTAACAAATTAAATCTGTTGTTTACAAGGGGGAAAAAGACAAAAAATAACAAGTGTTGGTGATGCAGAAAAAGGGAATCCTTGTGCATTGTTAGGGGGAATGTAAATTGGTGCAATGACTATGGAAAACAGTATGGGGGTTGCTCAAAAAATTAAAAATAAAACCACTATATAATCCAGCAATTCCACTTATTAGTATGTATCTAAAGAAAACAAAAACACAAATTTGAGGTGAAATATGCACCCCTTTGTTCATTGAAGCATTATTTACAATAGCCAAGATACGGAAGCTACTTAAGTGTCCATCAAAATATAAATGAATAACAAATATATGGTACATAACATGATGGAAAATTGCTCACCCATAAAAAAGCATAAAATACTGCCATTGGCAACAGCATGGATAGAATTGGAAGGTATCATACTAAGCGAAATAAGTCAGAGAAAGATAAATACCTTATGATTTTACTTGTATGTAGAATCTAAAAAACAAAAGAAATAAACAAATAAAACTGAGCAGAAATAGTCATACAGGTACAAGAAACAAACTACTTGTTACCAGAGAGGAGAGAGGTTAGGGGGTGGGTGAAAGAGGTGAAAGAAATTAAAGGTACAAACTTCCAATTATAAAATAAATAAATCATAAAGATGTGATGTACAGCATAGGGAAAATAGTTATTAATATTGTGATGACTTGTATGTTGACAGATGGTAGATTTATTGTGGGGACCATTTTTGTAATGTATAAAAATATTAAATCACTGTACACCTGAGACTAATAGATATTATATGCCAATTATACTTCAATAAAAAGTAATCAATCAATCCATCCCCCAAAATAACTTAAAAATTCCTGAAGAGGTGATTCCAAAAAGATCTTCATCCTCTGACAAGTCCATTCATCTTAGGTTTCACTTGAGGTTTTCACATAGCTTCTGCTCATGAGCAGTACTATTTGGAAGAAGTAGTGTTTGAATCAGAAGAAAACATTTATTAGAATGATTTCTACCTATTGGTCAGTTGAACAGTCATGGCATTATTATTTTATTTTTACCTACTATCTGAGGGACTATATTCTTCATTTTAAATGCTTTAACTACACAGGTTGACTACTGCAGGCTGACCATTAAAATGCATGTCACCTTACACCCACTTCATCTTTCTAGAGTCCAAAAACCTTTCTGCTGTTGTTGAATGGTGTCTAGTCACCTGAAGCTATTAAATAGATTTGTTAATGCAATTCTTCTGGCTTTTCTGGAAGTGCCACTAGCTCATTCCATGGTGTTATTAGAGTGACCTTACATGATTATTGACCTGATGTGCCCCCTCTGTGGTTTTGTTACTACCCTCTCAGCTACATACTCTGGCTTTATGATATTTGCAAATATGTAAAGTTTTAATCCCCACTCTTGGAAGTGACAGATCTTATTTGGGAATGAAAAGTACTATGAGTTTTGATACTTGCTCTTTTTTTTTCTCCCTTCAGGCCAGATATTGGAACCTTTTCCTAATTCATATTATAATTCCCAATTGTATCGACATTCATATTTCCAAGTTGAATTTTATTTCACAATTTTTTTTGCCATATTTATAGCCCCTCTTTTTCATGGTACATTATATTATTTATCATTATAATTTTAAACAGCTGCCAACCTAACACATTTATCAAACTTGCAGGAGATATGGTTTACTCCCTGCCCTTAGCTAGACCATGAATAAAGATATTAAAATAACTTGGTTCCACTCCAATACAATAGAGACCTTACTGGACACTTTCCCCTGTTCAAGGATGGTCATTTATCACTGTTTTTAGATGTGGTTCTCTGGCTTACTTTCAGCCCACTGAGAGGGCTTCCATGTGAATATATCTACTTTAAATGAGATTTTTGTGTTGCAGTATACCAGCTGTGATATTGCAGATCAGTTCTATTAAGTCTGCTGAATTCTTTTCTTCACACTGATCTTGGTAATTCATTTAAAAGAGTAATTAAGTGTGCCTGGCATTATGCACACAGCATTTTGTTTGGAGTTCTGCAATTCCAGATGCTCAGAATAAGCAGCTATGGGCACTTTTGATGAGAAAAGTAAAATACTTCCAAGCACCACGTTATGTGGATATAAATGTCAGAAATGGTTGCTGACTATAAATATATATGGATTTATGTATATATTCACATATATGAATTTACATATGTATAATCATGTATGTTTTCTGAGGGAGTATATGATGGTGTTTGAAACAGAACTATGAAAGAGGGAAATCATTAACCAGGTTGTCAAGAGATATTTCTTCTACTTTAGGTTCTGACACTATATAGTTATTTGACCCAATTTAAGACAGTGATCTTATAAAATCTCACTTTAGAGGGAGGAGCAAGATGGTGGAGGAGTAGGAGAACTAGATATCATTGGGTCCCAGAAGTTCAACTAAATAGTTATCAAAGCAGTGTGAACGCCTACAAACTAAACAAAAGATCGAAGAGAAGAAAAGCAGAAATTCTAGGGACAGAAAATTGACCACTTTCTGGAAGGTAGGATATGTGGAGAAGTGAGTCTGAGGCAATATATGGGAAGAGAGACTGGGGAGGAAGGGGCTGGGTCCCGGTCAGCAGAGCACAAAATTGGAACTTTTAGGAGTCTGCTCCACTGAGGGATGTCCCTCCAGAGACTAAGGAGGGGGTGGAGCCCTTGCAGGGACAGTGTGGTTTTAGGGCCCGTGGGGTCACAGAAAGACCCAGGGTGCCTGGGAATGGCAGAGCTCCCAGGTTTTAGAGCAGGGAAGCTGGTGGCAGAGACAGAGCTGAGGAGTGGACACTCAGCTCGGGGTTACCTTGAACCGTGATCCAAGGCACAGTCGGGCCACTATTCTTCAAGCAGGGACACCACAAGTAGCAGATCCGGGGAGAACCCCTCCTTCCCACTCTGGGAGGAGCAGCTTGGGAATGCACTGCAGGAAGCTGGTGGGTTTGGAGACTCCAAACAAGGCTATGCTCTAGAGAGAGAAATTCTCAGTCATAGGCCAGGTGAGCAGGGAGTATGACTGGAGACCAGGGAGACAGGAGTGACTGCATTTCTCTGAGGGTGCTTTGAGGAGTGGGGCCCCAAGCTCTTAGCTCCTCTGGGGCTGGAGATTGGGAGGCTGCCATCTTCATTCTCCTCCTCCAAAGCTGTAGGAAAGCATTCAGGGAACAAAAGCTACCAAGAATGAACCTGAGCAGATTGTTTAGCCTGGACTCTGGCAAGGGTGTTGCAATTCCATCTCAGGCAAAGACATTTGAGAATCAATACAACAGGCCCCTCCCCCAGATCAGCGAGATCACCCAGCCAAGACCACGTTCACTTATCAATGAGAACTGGGGAACTTCAGAGCTAGGGCAATGCAACACATAGAATTCATGGCTTTTTTCCAATGATTCCTGAGTCTTTCAAAGTTAAATTTTTTAAATTTTATGTTTTTCTTATTTTATTTTTTAAAAATCCCTCTTTCCTATTTTAACTTTTTGTAACTGTTTTATCAATACCTACTTATTTATTTAGTTTTAAATATTTTGTTTTATTATTTGACAGAGAAGTATAGCTAGAGAGAGAGAACACAGCAGAGGGAGTGAAAGAGGGAGAAGCAGGCTTCCAACTAAGCAGGGAGCCTGGTGTGGGGCTTGATCCCAGGACTACAGGATCATGACCTGGCCGAAGGCAGATACTTAATGACTGAGCTACCTAGGTGCCCGTTATCAATATCTTAAAAAAAAACCTTTAAAATTCTCATTGGTATAGTCATATTATTTTTTGTATATATATATATTATACACACACACACACACACACACACACACACACACACACACACACATAGGTTTTCACTACTTTAAAATTTTGGGAGACAATTTCTCCTAGTAGATCAAAATATATCCTAAAGCTAGCACATGGCTTTGTTCTAGTCTCCAGCCTGATCACATTCTTTCCTCTTTTTTTCTTTTTCAACCAACGTCTTTTTTTTTTTACCAATTTCTTATCAATTCCTTTTTTAGAATCTTTTCTAATTTTCATCTTTACAGTAGTATTCCATACCCCCATCGTGTATACACTTATTTTTGTATATATATGTTTTTCTTTCTTTAAAAATTCGGGAGGCATTTTCTTCTAACAGATCAAAATATAACCAAAATCAAGTGTGTGGCTCTGTTCTATTCATCAGTCTTTATATATATATATTTGTTTGTTTATTTGTCCTCCTTTCTTCTACCCCTGGTTTTGAATCTCTTCTGATTTGGTTAATGTATATTTTTCTGGGGTTGTTGCTACCTTTTTAGCATTTTGTTGTCTTATTCATCTATTCTTATCTGGATAAAATGACAAGGCAGGAAAACTCACCTCAAAAAAAAAAAAAAGAACAAGAGACAGGACTGATGGCTAGGGACCTAATTAATAGGGACATTAGTAATATGTCAGAACAAGAGTTCAAAATGATGATTATCAAGGTACTAGCTGACGTCGGTAAAAGAATGTAAGATACTAGAGAATCCCTTTCTGGAGAAATAAAATCCCTTTCTAGAGAAAGAAAAAACCAAATATCTAACCAAGTTGAAATCTAAAAAGCTATTAATGAGGTTCAATCAAATATGGAGGCTCTTACTGCTAGGATAAATGAAGCAGAAGAGAGAATTAGTGATAGAGAAGACCAAATGATGGAGAATAAAGAAGCTCAGAAAAAAGGAGACAAAGAACTACTGGACCATGAGGAGAGAATTCGAGAGATATGTGGTACCATAAGATGAAACAATATTAGAATAATTGGGATCCCAGAAATAAAAAGAGAGAGAGGGCAGAAGGTATATTGCAGCAAATTATAGCAGAGAATTTCCCTAATTTGGTGAAGGGAACAAGCATCAACATCTAGGAGGCACAGAGAACCCCCCTCAAAATCAATAAAAATAGGTCCACACCCCATCATCTAATAGTAAGACTTACAAGTCTCAGTGACAAAGTGAAAATCTTGAAAGCAGCTTGGGACAAGAGGTCTGTATCATACGATAATAGAAATATTAGATTGGCAGCAGACCTATCCACAGGGACCTGGCAGGCCAGAAAGGCCTGGTGTGATATATTCAGAGCATTAAATGAGAAAAATATGCAGCCAAGAATACTATATCTAGTGAGGCCATCATTGGAAATAGAAGGAGAGCCAAAAAGCTTCCAGGACAAACAAAAACTAAAAGAATTGGCAAACACCAAACCAGCCCTACAGGAAATATTGAAAGGGGTCCTCTAAGCAAAAAGAGGGCCTAAAAATAACAGACCAGAAAGGAACAAAGGCAATATACAGTAACAGTATATTATAGGCAATACAATGGCACTAAATTCATACCTTTCAATAGTTACCTACAATGTCAATGGGCTAAATGCCCCAATCAAAAGACAAAGGGTATCAGAATGGATAAAAAAAGAAGACCCCCCCCCCAAAAAAGAAGACCCATCAGTATGCTATCTGCAAGAAACTCCTTTTAGACCCAAAGACACCTCCAGATTTAAAGTGAGGGGTTGGAAAAAAAAATTACCATGCTAATGGACATCAAAGAAAGCTGAGGTGGCAATCTTTATATCAGATAAACTAGAATTTAAGCCGAAGACTATAATAAGAGTTGAGGAAGGACACTATATCATACTTAAAGGATATGTCCAACAAGAAGATCTAACAATTTTAAATATCTATGCCCCTAACATGGGAGCAGCCAATTATATAAGCCAATTAATAATAAAATCAAAGAAACACATCAACAATAATAAAAGAATAGTAGGGAACTTTAACACCCCCCTCACTGAAATGGACAGATCAACAAAGCAAAAGATCAACAAAGAAATAAAGGCTTTAAAAAAATAAACATTTATTTTATTTTTTCAGTGTTCCAGGATTCATTGATTATGCCCCACACCCAGTGCTCCATGCAATTTGTGCCCTCAATACCCACCACTAGGCTTACCAATCCCCCCACCCCTCTCTTTTCCAAAACCCTCACTTTGTTTCTCAGAGTCCAAAGTCTCTCATGCTTCATCTCGCTCTCTCTGATTTACCCCAGTTCACAAGGAAATGAAGGTTTTAAATGACCTACTGGACCAAATAGACATCACAGATATATTCAGAATATTCCATCTCAAGACAACAGAATACACATTCTTCTCTAGTGCACATGGAACATTCTCCAGAATAGATAACATCCTGGGTCATAAATCAGGTCTCAAACAGTACCAAAAAACTGGGATCATTCCCTGCAAATTTTCAGACCAGAGAGCTTTGAAACTAGAACTCAACCACAAGAGGAAAGTTGGAAAGGACTGAAATACAAAGAATTCAAATACATGGAGGCTAAAGAGCATCCTACTAATGAATGAATGGGTCAACCAGAAAATTAAAGTAGAATTTTAAAAATTCATGAAAACAAATGAAAATGAAAACACAACTGTTCAGAATCTTTGGGACACAGCAAAGGTGGTCCTGAGAGGAAAGTATATAGCACTACAAGCCTTTCTCAAGAAACAAGAAAGATCTCAAGTACACAATCTAACCCTACACTTAAAGGAGCTGGAGAAACAACAGCAAGGAAAGCCTAAACCCAGCAGAAAAAGAGAAATAATCAAGATCAGAGCAGAAATCAATGAAATAGAAACACAAAGAGCAGTAGAATAAATCAATGAAACTAGGAGCTTGTCATTTGAAAAATTAACAAGATTGATAACCCCCTGGCCAGACTTATCAAAAACAAAAGAGAAAGGACCCAAATTAATAAAATCATGAATGAAAGAGGAGAGATCACAACCAACACCAAAGAGATACAAACAATTATAAGAGCATATTATGGGCAACTATACACCAGCAAATTTGACAATCTGGAATAAATGGATGCATTTCTAGAGACATAGAAACTACCAAAACTGAACCAGGAAGAAATAGTAAACCTGAGCAGACCCATAACCAGTAAGGAGATGGAAGCAGTCATCAAAAGTCTCCCAAGAAACAAGAGCCTAGGGCCAGACAGCTTCCCAGTGGAATTCTACCAAACATTTAAAGAAGAATTAATACCTATTCTCCTGAAACTGTTCCAAAAAAATAAAAATGGAAGGAAAACTTCTAGACTAATTTTGTGAGGCCAGCATTATCTTGATCCCCAAACCAAAGACCCCATCAAAAAGGATTACAGACCAATATCCTTGATGAACACAGATGCAAAAATTCTTACCAAATACTAGCCAATAGGATCCAACAGTTAACAGTAAAAGGACTATTCACCACAACCAACTGGGATTTATTCCTGGACTGCAAACTTGGTTCAACATCCTGAAATTAATCACTATGATACAGTATATTAATAAAAGAAAGAACAAGAACCATATGATACTCTCAATAGATGCTGAAAAAGCATTTGACAAAGTACAACATCCTTTCTTTCTTTTTTTTTAGAAGATTTTATTTATTTATTTGACAGAGAGAGATCATCACAAGTAGGCAGAGAGGCAGGCAGAGAGAGTGGAGGAAACAGGCTCCCTGCTGAGCAGAGAGCCTGATGCGGGCCTCGATCCCAGGACCCTGGGACCATGACCTGAGCTGAAGGCAGAGGCTTTAACCCACTGAGCCACCCAAGCACCCACAAGATCCTTTCTTGGTCAAAACTATTCACAGTGTAGGGATAGAGGGTACATACCTCAACATCATGAAGTCCATCTATGAAAAACCCACAGCAAATATCATTTTCAATGGAGAAAAACTGAAAACTTTCCCCCTAAGGTCAGGAACACAGCAGGGCTGTCCGCTATTACCATTTCTATTCAACATAGTAGTAGAAGTCCTAGCCTCAGCAATCTGACAACAAAAGGAAACAAAAGGCATCCAAATTGGCAAAGAAGTCAAACTCTCACTCTTTGCAGATGATATCCTTTATGTGGAAAACCCAAAAGACTCCACTCTAAAACTGTTAGAACTCATACAGAAATTCAGTAGTGTCAGGGTATAAAATCAATGCATAGACATCAGTTGCATTTCTATATACCAACAGCAAGATAGAAGAAAGAGAAATTAAGGTCTCAATCCCTTTTACAATTGCACCCAAAACCATAAGATACCTGGGAATAAACCTAACCAAGTAGGTGAAGAATCTGTAATCAGAAAATTATAAAGAACACATGAATGAAATTGAGGAAGAAACAAAGAAATGGAAAAAATTTCCATGCCCCTGGATTGGAAGAGCAAATATTGTGAAAATATCTATGCTACCTAAAGCAATCCACACATTTAATGCACTCCCTATCAAAATACCATCAATTTTTTTCAAAGAAATGAAACAAATAATCCTAAAATTCGTATGGAACCGGAAAAGACCCCAAATAGGCAGAGGAATGTTGAAAAAGAAAACCAAAGTTTATCCAAATTCCAGACTTCAAGCTCTATTACAAAGCTGTAATCATCAAGATGGTGTGATACTGGCACAAAAACAGACAGATAGCTCAATGGAAGAGAAGAGAGAGCCCAGAAATGGCCCCACAACTCTATGGTCAAATAATCTTTGACAAAGTAGGAAAGAATGTCCAGTGGAAAAAAGACAGTCTCTTCAACAAATGGTGTTGGGAAAATTGAACAGCCATATGCAGAAGAATGAAACTGCACCATTTCCTTACACCACACACAGAAACAGACTCAAAATGGATGAAAGACCTCAATATGAGACAAGAATCTATCAAAATCCTTGAGGAGAACACAGGCAGCAACCTCTTTGACCTCAGTCACGGCAACTTCTTAGAAACATTGCCAAAGGGAAGCAAGGGCAAAAATGAACTATTGGGATTTCATCAAGATCAAAAGCTTTTCCATAGCCAAGGGAACAGTCTACAAAACCAAAAGACAATAGACAGAATGAGAGAAGATATTTGCAAATGACATATCAGATAAAGGGCTAGTATCCAAAATGTACAAGGAACTTATCAATCTCAATACTCAAAGAACAAATGATTCAATCAAGAAATGGGCAGAAAGCATGAGCAGACATTTCTGCAAAGAAGACATCCAAATGGCCAATAGACACAGGAGAAAGTGCTCAGCATCATTTGGCATCAGGGAAATACAAATCAAAACCACAGTGAGATACCACCTCACACCAATCACCATGGCTAAAATTAACAAGTCAGGAAATGACAGATGTTGGTGGGGAAAGAGGAACACTCCTACACTGTTGGCAAGCTGGTGCAGCCACTCTGGAAAACAGTATGGAGATTCCTCAAAAAGTTGACAACAGAGTTACCCTACGACCAGCAATTGCACTACCGGGTATTTACCCTAAGGATACAAATGTGATCTGAAGGGCAATATGCCCCGAATGTTTATAGCAGCAATGTCCACAATTGCCAAATTATGGAAAGAACCTAGATGTCCATCTACAAATGAATGGATTAAGAAGATGTGGTGTGTGTGTGTGTGTGTGTGTGTGTGTTGGAATACTATGCATCCATCAAAAAGAACAAAATCCTGCCATTTGCAATGATGTGGAACTGGAGGGTATTATGCTGAATGAAATACATCAATCAGAGAAAGACAAGTATCATATGATCTCTCTAATATGAAGAATTTGAGAGGCAGGGTGGGGGGTTATGGGGAGTAGGCAGGGGAAAAAATGAAACAAGATGGGACCAGGGAGGGAGACAAACTATAAGAGACTCTTAATCTCAGGAAAAAAACTGAGTATTGCTGGGGTTGGGGGGAAGGGATAGGGTGGCTGGGTTATGGACATTGGGGAGGGTATGGGCTATGGTGAGTGCTGTGAATTGTGTAAGACTGATGATTCACAGACCTATACCCCTGAAGAAAATAGTATACTGTATATTAATAAAAAATATAAAAGTCTCACTTTCTTCATATGTGAAGTATCTAGGTGGGTCATAATTATTTCTAATGTCCAATGTGACATCTAAATATATCATTGCATATCCTCTTTCTTTTTATCTTCAATTTTAGTATCAGGGCAAATAACAGTCCTTTGAGGTATCCTGGGCAAACTGATGTGTTACATCTGAGTCTATGTCTCTCTTCCCCACCCCACAGCATTAGATTAGGGGATTTAGGCTTTCTTGCCATATTAGCAGAAAATATTTGATTCTGGAACTAAACCATACAGTGGGAAGAAGTATGGGGGGGATTGCCATTGCCCTTATTGGTAGAACAGATGAATTGCATTACATACCCTGGGCTGGAAGATACACTTTTAAGTTTGCTCCTAAGGGTTCCTGAGAATAAAATGGAAACTTCCTTACCTTTTCAGAGCTTCTGCTTCAGAAACTCAAAGAATTTTAGATCTGGGAGCATATTTTTAAGTCAACTATCCAGGCCCCCTCATTTTAGGAGACCTAACTTCTTACAACTCCCAGTGTAGAGCTCTTTCCTCTGCATGCAATGGAGGGAGAATCAAGAGTTTATAGCTGAAGGATGACCATACCTTCAAGTTTCACTTGGAACAGGAGCTGGGGACCTGCCACCTACAGCTGGGTAAGCAAGAGGCACAGGGAGATGCCTCAGATACTCCCTGAGAAGGAGTAGGGAAAAATGACAGGATCAACCACACCTTTCCCCTGACCCAAAACCAGAGCAGAGGGCTTTGTCCTTGGATTTTCATGAAAGCTTAATTCACAATTTAAAAAAACCAAGTGGCCATGACTTCTCACCCTGGTATTTCTCTCAGAGTTTATAGTTCAGCTTCACAAAAGTGAAGCAAACACTGAGGAGGCATGCTCACCCTCCATCCCCAACCAAAGTGCACGAGTTACAAGGTTATTTACTCATAAAAGCACTAAAACCAAAGGAGAGTCTGTACTTTATTTAATCAAATGAATGTTATTTTGAAAACCAAGTTTCCCAGAGTAAATTATGTCCATTTCCATTACCAGTGAAATTTCTGTATTCTTTAATTAAGTCATCTGCAACACATGAAGTAATGAGATTCTGAATGTTTCCGAAATTATACAAATACTTTGCAATTACTGGATCTTAAAAACAGTTTCACAAACTATTGAATATACTAACTAAAAAAGATAAACAATCACCCACTTTTATAAAAAATGTGTAATTGCATAGGAAGGTTACTGGGAGAATGCTCACCAAGATATAAAGTGTTTAAGTCAGATTTTTGAAGTTTTGGATAATTTTTACTTTCTTTTTAGACTTTTCATGTATTTTTAAAGGGAATAAGTAAAAATTATTTTTTACTCTAAAAAGACAAAGCTTATATCTTTGAGAAATATTAAATAGGGCTAGCTTCCAAGTACCTACAGAATTTTTACTTTGTGGTTCTTGTTGGGTACTTTCATTTCCCATCCATTCAATCTATTCTCAAACCTCTGTTATTTGTTCCTCTTCAACCCAACTCTAATGCACTCTTTTTTGAATGTTACCAATGATTTTACCTTTTAAAAGGCCTCATGTTATTTTATGTATCTAAATTCCCTGAATTTTCTGTAGTCTAAGAACCAAATGGCTATATATTCCTTGAATATTTCTTCCCATAATTTTTAATTTTTAATGACACTGAAATTTTCTCCTCCTCCTCCATCCTTTGTGAATATCCCTTCTCTATGCTATCACTAAACTGTAGCTATATTTTCCCTCCTCTCTTCCCTCACATCTTTGGTGAGCCTGTCAGCTTTGATTATTCTAACTCCTCAGGATTCTACCACATGGAAATTTATAGCCACTAGATGCCAGATACTGTGCTATGTGATGAGCAATCCACCACAGATAAGACAGTATCTTCAAGGAACTCACAAAAAGGAGGAGAATATTATACAACTTGCCAATTTTAAAGGTAGTATCAGACAGGGATATCCAAGGAAGGAATCCTTAACCCAGCCTAGAAAGTGAGGAAAACCTTCCTTAAAGAAATGGTCAGTTATTTTAGAAACAGAATGCAGTTTAAGCAAAGGTACAGACATGAGATTGCACAATGTGCATGCTGAGCTATCAGCAGCCTGGTGTTGATGAGCCTGCAAGGTAGGGCTGCTCACAGAGAGCAGACAGTGGAAGGCCTTGTGTGATGTGCTAGTGCTATGGACTGAATCATATTTCCCTAAAATTCATACGTTGAAGCCCTAACTCCCAGTGTGACTGTATTTGAAAATAGGGCCTTTATAGAAGTAATTTTAGGTTAGATGAAGTTACAAGGGTAGGGCCCTTATCTAATAGGATCTGTGCCCTTAAGAGAAGAAACACCAGAGACTGCACTCTCTTTATCTGTACCATGTGAGGACACAGGGAGAGGGTAGCCGTTTGTAAGGCAAAAGAATATACTCACGGGGACCTGAATATGCTAGCACCCTGATCCAGGACTTCCACCTTCCTGAATGGTGAGAAAATAAATTCCTGTTGCTTAAGTCCCCCACTCTCTGGTATTTTGCTATAGCAGCCTGAGATAAGATAGCTAGGGAGTTTGAACTTCATCCTGCAGAGCAGGGATTCTTTACAGAGAAGTATGGCTGCCAGGGGCATTTTGGAAATTGGGGAGAGAGTGTTATTTTTTTGGTTGTCACAAAGATTTCCAAGTGCTATTGGCATTTACTGGGTAGGGGCCAATGTTGCTGCATTTCTTCTGCTTCATGGAGCATTTCCATGCAATGAAAAAATGTCCCACATCCAAGAAACATTGATGTAGGTGAAAAACCTACTTATCATTACCTGGGTCCAGAGCCAATCTCCACTGTACATAAAAGTACCAAGTGTTTGTATGTAATTTAATATACACTGAACTTTTCAGGAAAGTCACTACCCTGTAAATTGAGAAAAATGTATTTTTAAAATGTGCACTCATTATGCACAATTGCAGAAAAACATGTTGCCACAAGAAAGCCACTCTTGGTGTTTGTCTTTCCAGTTTGTATACCTATAGCAGTCAGCATTTGTAATTGTCACATATGTGGTATTTCAACGTATGGGTGTAAATATATGTCTACTTTATTAGGTCTTTTAGTGGTTTTGTGTCGAGGCATTTACTATTGCAAGTTACCTTATTATGTTACTATTTAAATTTTCTCCATTATACAGCTAGAAAAAAATTCTAGGTTTTTGCTTTGTTTTGTTTTAAATGTGTATAGGAAGATATATAAAAATGGGAAGATTAAAGTCTATTGCTCTAGAATATGGGGTTCTTGTGAAGAATTTTAAGACGAAGATTTATATAAATCTATTCAGAGCCTTTAACTTTTTCTTCTTTCTCCAAGAGTTCAGAGGTGGGAAAAACACAAAAGTCCTCTTATTACCTATTTCCCACGCCTGAGAACTGTTGGCATAAGAAATCTTTCCAAGCTCCCACTTTGAAAGACACTGGATTGAGCCTTAGGCTTGACTATTAGTGGCATAGACCAAATGTAGGAGGAAGCTGCCACTCCTTTCTACATTACTTCAGCCAACCTCATCAAAACCCTGCTGCTGGCTACTGTCAATCTCAGAGGGATCATGATAACCCAAAGAACCTTCTTTCCCTTATCTTGAGGATGCACTTATTTTAGAATGAACCAAATTTTGCACTCATAGTAACCTTGGTTTTGTGCTCAGCACCTCATAGCACTCTTGATTTTGTGCTTAGCAAGGGTAGCAAAGTGATCAGTGTGTCTGAAGCCAAACTAAGTCACATCAACAGCTCTGTGAGTTGGATATAAATACCATGTAAAGTTCTTGTGGAGGTCAACACCCAATTTTACACTGCACAGTTCAGCTTCTTTGCCCAAGCCTAGTTCTGTGACTGCTGCTCTGGAAAAGTCTTAGGACTGTGTCATTCAACAAATGCATAATTAAGAGTGAAAACACCACTTCTGCAGGCTAGTGGACTTTGCCTTGATGTCAAATATGAGACTGGCAGAAGGATTACACTTCACTCATCATCTTTCCCCATTCCTACCAAGAGGAAGAGTGTGTCTTGATGCTGGTGATCCTGGCCCACCCTGTCTCTCATTGTTACCCAAATCCTACATCTGGAACCAATTCTGTTTCATGTTAAGGCTCAGATCCCTGCAGGGAGAGTTAGAATTCTAATGAATTTCCTGAAGGTGGGCATTTGCTCCAGATTGTGACAATAACAGAGTCATTGGCATGGGCTGAATGTTTATTAGTAGACCCAGGTCATTATCTACCCCAGGGCTCTAGAATTTGAGATATGTAAGAATATCTTCACTACTTGTTGGATTAGTGACCTAGGAGACCACATTCACTGAGAGAGATACAGGGAAAATCCTAAGATGCTAGGACCATTGATCATGTGCTCACCACATCATACTTCAGTCTTCATCTTCTGGCTAGAATTCCCTGCTCTTGTAAATGAGCTACACCTTCTGCTTTTCTTCAGATTTCTCCTGTTAGCATTGTCTAGGTTATCCTACAAAGCCCTATGTAATCCCTGTGCCACAGATTCTGAGTAAACATGTAAGTAAACTTATAAGAAAGGAAGTAACTTATAAGGAAGCATATCTCCCAATTATGGTCTCCTTGCCCCTATTTTCATATGAGTAAAACTTTATGATTGACCTAGGGTCCATCTTCAAGGCAAGAAGATAACACAACATCTTTTAACCAACCTGTTTTAAGCTTTTGCAATTTCATTGACACAAATTTGAGACAGAATTTATGGGGCTGCAATTATGAGAGACATAGTATTTTCTGTGAGGAAAATTTCTGTGAAGCTCTTTTCTGGAAATAGACTATGGCTTAAACATGGGCATACTCTTTTAACTGGTATCAATTTCCCTCATTACTAAGCCCTTGGGTCAGATCATCAGATGCCCTCCAGAGATTTTTCAGCCTCATCTAATTTTGGAATGGTGATAAATGGGAGGTCTTGCAGACATGCCTTTTCTAGTATGAGTATACTCTAACACTATGTGTAGTGGAGGCTGCAATGTCCCACCCAGATTCCCCCTCAAGAATGAAGGATTTATTACCCTCCCTGCTGGATGTGCCATCAAAAATAGTTTTGGCTGTCAGCTTTCTTCCATGTTTGCCTCAGTGAAGAGAATAGCCTTACTCAATGCCATAACCCCTTTGTGGGGTGGCCAATATTCAGTGTGAGGGAACTATAAAGACTTTGTCCCTTCTCCCCAATTTGGGACCTCTAAAGGATTATTCCATCTTCAGAATAACCCACAGGTAGTATGAAATTATATACTTTTCAAAAAATAGCTTCAGATGTGCTGTTGGGCCCAGGTGGAGACAGAGCACCTCAACATCAAGTGACAATGTTGCCAGAACTACTCTCATGAGTATTGTCAAACCTACAAAACAAAAGTCAAGTGCGCCCAATGTTAATAAATCTTAAGATGGAAGTAGTACCTTCAAGGAGAAGCACATGTATGACTAGTAGAGGAAAAGCAGGCGCTGTGCACTGGTAACACAGATCTCCATGTCATCTACCACTGTTCGGCTTGTGCCATCCTCAGCTTACGTCTATGGGGGAATCCTTTATGACCACAGAATGAAGGAGGAAAATAAAAGTCTGAACTTGGTTTGGAGATAGATCACGTTAGAAATGTGAATGCAAGTCCAAAATGGATGGTGACTGTGCTATATCCTTACTCAAATGTGGCTTTAAAAATCAATGATAAAGGAAAGTCTTCATAATGGACAGAGCTTCAGGCAGCAAACCTCGTTATTTACCTTATCTAGAAAGAGAAGAAGCCCTAGGTTAGGATATACATCGTATATACAGACTTAACTGGCAGTGGCAAATGGTTTGTTCCATCTTCAGGGACTTGGAAATGAGAAAGTTTCAAGATGTAGTAAGTGGATCTATGGGAATAGACATAAAGTGTGAATATCTTTATATCTTATGTTATCAACCAAAAAGAACAAAAGAGGCACTAAATATCAGTTAATCAAAATGACTTGACAGTAAATATCAGCCAGACTGTGCCATTGGCTCCCCAATGCTGTCATAATGGACATGTGAATGGAGTAGCAACATTGGCAAGGATGAGGGTATGTGTGGACCCAACAGCATGAGCTTTCGAGGCTGAACTAACTATTGCTAATAACAAAGACCATTGCTGAATTGACAATGGAGTCTTACATATATGTGTCTGGAACCTATAGGAAAAAAGGGTAGGATGGTGGTATACATTTGGTACTTTACTAGTATAGGATTACTATGTTATGTGCTCTGATTAAGGGGGAAGATGGTAAAACTTAGGAAATAACAATAGTTATTTATAGTTATAGGTCAGACAAAGGAAGAAAATTTTTAAAGCAAGGCTGGGAAGGAGCTGTTAGAAGAAAAATAAATCAAGGGCCAAGGGTGGAGAGCTTCATATAGAAAGAACTGCAAACAGATTAACTAAGATTAGAAAATATTCATTGGTTTCAGCAACAAAGAGAACATCAGAATTTTTGGCTGGAGCAATTTCAAAGTAAACTAGAGAGTAGAGGACTTGAAACGTAATTGGGAACTAAAGAAAGGAATACAATGAGTGTTAGTTGAGCTTTAAAGCAAGGTACTGCTGTGGGAGAAGAACAGATAGGTGGTACATAAAGGGGAAAGTAGTGAAAGTTTCAAATAGCTGTATAGAAAAATATGTTGGCCAACCATGTACACAAATAAAGGTAGTCAATAATGCTAAAGCTAATCCATAGTTGACATCCACAAATCTGCATTGACACCATCAATTTGATCTGTGTGCTTTCTCACTGGTGCTTGGCTTCTAGAGGTAGGGTCTGGAAAGCACAAGGTTGGATTGATCTAGGGATTAGTATAAAGTAAAAGTTTTTACAGTGGATATTTTGGGGGGATAGGCCACAGTGTTCAGGATCCTGGCAGGTCAGATTACAGTATGATTCATTATGGCGGGAGAAGAAGAAGGGAAACCACAAGGAGGTGATGGTCTAAGAAGCAGAGAGAGAGTGTTCAGTCTAAGATCAAGAATTCTGGAAGCTATAGAGTGAAAGAGATAGAGGGATAAGAGGTTATGGGCAGATGTGATACACTGGGCTTATGCTTTCAAAATTTATTCAGTTCCAGCTGATGATAGTGTCTACCTTGAGACAAGAGTATACCATGAAATAGATAATTTGATGGACTACCAGTCTGGGTAGCCAATAGCTAAAGTGCAAAGAATTTGAAAACTGTTTGAAGTAAGGAAGTCAACAGAAGTTGAATATGACTTCAACATAGATGCTGAGGACACCCAGAATAATGATAGTAATTAACTTTGAACATTGCAACAGCTAAGGCACAATGGAGATCCATTATCTTATTTAGTTCTTATCTTCTTAAAGCATCATATTGTTCTGAAGAGATGTTAAATTCCAGAAAGAATGTATCTGGTGAACAAGTTAAGTTTAGGTTTAAGGTTGAGTGTGACTCAAATGAAGTATGACATTGATCCCAGAGCAACACCTGAGTTCTGTAACAGGGCAGGAGAGTACACTACTATCCCTACCACATCCAGCCAGTAGAAATGCTCTCTCTTCTTTTCTAATTAGTCAAAGTGTAAAATTACTATTTTCTTTCAGCCTCTCTGCTGGTTAAACCAAATTCTGTGGTCTGTGGAAATTCAAAGACTTCACAAGAGTGTCTTCTGATTCTGCAGGTGGTTTCTGTTTTCTTAAACTCCTCGTAACTCTTAGATTTATCATTCACCTACACTATTTTGACCTCAAAGTAAAATTCAATATTTTATGCAGTTTTTGCTAGTAGGACAACCACAAAGAAATTTCCCAAATTAACTATTTTTTTCTGAGTTAAAACTTATAATTTACAGCATGTAATGGTTGGAAAACAAAGAGATAGCACATAAAATGTCATCTCAAGAGAGCCGAGCCATAGCTGAAACGAAGTTTTGCTTGCCAGCTCTAAAATTTCATGTCTCAGTGAATCATTGAACGCTACACCAAAAACTAATGATGTACTGTATGGTGACTAGTATAACATAATAAAAAATAATAAAAAAGAAATAAATCCATGATCAAAAAATAAAATAAAATTTCATGTTTCTAAACTCTAAACTCTGATATTTCATCTCAGATGAAGTAAGGAAGTCAATAGAAGTTGAATATGTTGGGGCGCCTGGGTGGCTCAGTTGGTTAAGCGACTGTCTTCGGCTCAGTTCATGATCCCAGAGACCCGGGATCGAGTCCCACATCGGGCTCCCTGCTCCGCGGGAGGCCTGCTTCTCCCTCTCTCACTCCCCTGCTTGTGTTCCCTCTCTGGCTGTGTTTCTCTCTGTCAAATAAATAAAATCTTTTTTTTAAAAAAAAAGAAGTTGAATATGTCTTCAACATAGATGCTGAGGACACCAGAATAATGATAGTAATTAACTTTGAACATCCCAGCTGCTAAGGCATAATGGAGATACATTATCTTATTTAGTTCTTATATTCTTAAAGAACATATTTTATTGGTCACTTCATATCCCTTATTTTGAGGCAAATGATTCTTCCAGTTTTATAACAAGAATGACCTTCTTACGGACCACCTGATATAGCCATACTGGGTACTGTTTGCAGAGTGCACATGTGCTTAGGATTTTTGTGCCTATTGCATGAAGGCATAGATATATATCATTTTGTTACTAACAGAGAGGTTTATAGGCCAGTCTATTTATAGGCCAGACTTTTTTCCTGTCTAACCTGAATAAACAGGAGAGAGGCAGACAGAAGATGCTATGTGTTGGCATAATAAAAATGTGCTATGGGGCAAGAGAAATTCACTACATAAAGTAATTATAGCTACAATTCTTAGAGGAACTGGCAGGGAGCAAAGGATTCTTCCCATTTTATAACAAGAATGATCTTAGGGACTACCCATTATAGCCATACTTGATACTGTTTGCCGAGTGCACATGTGCTTAGAGAGTGGTGGCGTTCCCTCCTAGATATCCGGATGATAAGCAACTAATGGATGCTGGGATGAAGAGAAAATCCACCTATTTGCCAAGTGCATTTTGCTTCCAACTTTTGCTCTAATCAGATTCTCCCCAAGCTAATCAGTGGTACTTTTATTAACTTATGTAGGTGGGTGCTGTTTGGCAAATTATGAAACAGTTTGTTACACTTTTGAAAAAGTCAATAACACAACATCTGATTCTTGTTAACAAAAAGTTTCTTCCCTTGAATACTTTCATTACTTTTAACTGTGGACTTATAACCGGTTGTTATTTCCATTGACTAACCCAACTTTTCTAGTTTCTGGTTCCATGTAACTGGAGCCCAATAGACTTAATCACATTTAAAGATGACTTAAGTAGCTGAACTTTGCCTTAGCTTGAAGCTGTGAGTTCAACTGTGCTTTGATGTGCATTAGTTGCCTAATCAATCACTTCGCTGGCTACACATTGTACTGTAGGAGAGTATGTCTGTGTGTTCATGTGAAAAATAATGGGTCAGGTCCAGAAGAATACCCAATGGACACTCAAATCATTAATTTTTGGATTAGGCCTTTACTTTGGCAACATGTGTACAAATAAACAAGTATGACTGAAATTAATTTATTGCATTCAAGAGACATCTGTAATTCTGCAGTTACTCGGTGAGAAAGAATTAAACAATTTCAGCTTTGACTATTTCCCTTTTTATTCCAGCTAAACAAACCTCGCCTTCCTAAATTACTCAGATCCTCTCTTTCAGCTGATAGGAAAACAAAGGACCTCATAAATGAGCCTTTTTTTGTATTTGTAAATTTTAATACAAATAAAAACACAAGGATGACATTAAAGTGTCTTGAAAGACCAGTTTAGAAACAAATTAAAGACTAATGGTCCTTGCTTCAAGTGGATCTTGGGCATCTGTGCCAAAGTATTGCAGCACACGCTATGTGAGAGAAAGGATCTGAGCTCATCCCTTTACAGTTCTAAAATATGAAAAATGGTGTACATATCACCTCTGAATATCCTGTGGATCCTGGAAAGTTATATTCAACAGGACCTTATTTCAGATTTCCCCCCCTATTTTAATTTAATTCCCTCTAAAAAAAAAAAGGAAACTATTACTGGAGAAAACTGAAAGATGCAGTTTGTAATATTATCATAGTGCCCTTTTATCTTATTAGGAGCACCCTCACCAAAACTGCCAGCTGGCTAAGGGTTGGGTTGGCGTCCTCTGACCCAGGACAAGTAACTTAAGGCTAAAGGGCAATCAGAATACATCAGGATAAATGACATTCCTATTCAAATAATTGATAACATTTTTAAATTTTTCCTTTTTTTTCTTTTTTTTATTGTTACTTAAATTTTTTCCCCAGTGTTCCAAGATTCATTCCCCATTCCCCACACCCAGTGCTCCACGCAATAGGTGCTCCCAGTACCCACCACCAGGCTCTCCCATCCCTCCAGCCCCTCCCTCCAAGTCCCTCAGTTTGTTTCTGTGTCCAAAGTCTCTGTTGTTTCGTTTCTCTCCCTGGATTACCCTACTTCCCATTTACTTTCCTTTTCCCACTGTCCTCCAGGTTACCCCTCATGCACCGCAAGTAAGTGAAACCATGTGATACTTGACTTTCTCTACTTGGCTTATTTCACTCAGCATAATCTCTTCCA
>PITA01012144.1:0-63386 GCA_004023965.1 Spilogale gracilis | reverse complement strand
ACACATTAAAAAAAAAAAAAAGCTCAAAATGAATTAAAGACCTAAATGAGCGACCTGGAACCATAAAACTCCTAGAACAAAATAGGCAGTAATCTCCTGGACATCAACCTTAGCAACATATTTATAGATATGTCTCTTCAGGCAAAAGAAACAAAAAGCAGAATTAAACTATTAGGACTACAACAAAATAATAAGCTTTTATAGTAAAAGAAACCATCAACAAAATGAAAATGCACCTATTGAATGGGAGAAGATATTTGCAAATGACATATCCAGCAAGGGGTTAATATCTAAACTATATAAAGAACTTATACAATTCAACACCGAAAATACAAATATCTCAAATAAAAAATGTAAATACCTGAACATTTTTCCAAAGAAGACAAAAATGACCAACAGATACATAAAAAGATACTCAATATGACTAATCATCAGGGAAATGTAAATCAAATCACAAGACATCATCTCAGACCAGTCAGAATGGCTAGTAACAAAAAGACTAGCAATAACAACTGTTGGTAAGGATGTGAAAACAGAGAACCCTCATCCACTATTGGGGTATATTGGTGCAACTACTGTGGGAAAAGTACAGAGATTTGTCAAAAAATTTGAAATATGGCTTAGTTGTTAAGCGTCTGCCTTTGGCTCAGGTCATGATCCTGAAATCCCAGGGTAGAGCTCGGCATCAGGCTCCCTGCTCGGTGGGAAGCCTGCTTCTCCCTCTCCCACTCCCCCTGCTTGTGTTCCCTCTCTAGCTGTGTTTCTGTCAAATAAATAAATAAAATCTGTAAAAAAAAAAAATTGAAATATAAATACCATATGATCTAGTAATTCTGTTATTGGTATTTACTCAAAGAAAGCAAAAACACTAATTTGAAAAGATATATGCACCCCTATGTTTATTGTGGCATTATTTACAATAACGACGATATGGAAGCAACCTAAGTGTCCATCAATAAACAAATAAATATGTAGTATATATATAAAATGGAATATTACTGAGTCATAAAAAATGAATAAGATCTTGCCTTTGTGACAACATGGATGGACCTAGAGGGCATTATGATAAGTGAAATAAGTCAGAAAGACAAAGACAAATACCATATGATTTCACTTATATGTGGAATATAAAAAACAAAACAAATGAACAAACAGAAACAAAACAGAAACTACTCATAAATACAGAGAACTTGCTTGCCAGATGAGACAGGGATTGAAGGATGGGAAAAATAGGTAAAGGGGATTAAGAGGTACAAAATTCTGGGTGCCTGGGTGGCTCAGTCAGTTAAGTATCTGCCTTTGGCTCAGGTCATGATCCCAGGGTTCTGGGATGGAGCCCCGCATCAGGGTCCCTACTCAGCGGGGGTGGGAGAGGTGTCTGCTTCTCCCTCTCTCTCTGCCCCTCCCCTTTGCTCATGCTCTGTCTCTCTCACAATAAATAAATAAAATCTTTAAAAAAAGATACAAACTTCCAGTTGTAAAATAAATAAGTCACTGTAATGAAAGTATAGAATAGGCAAGATAGTCAATAACACTGTAATAATGTTGTTTGGTGATATACGGTAACTACACTCATTGTGGTGAGCATTGTATAGTGTACGGAACTGCTGATTTGCTATGTTGTACACCTGAAACTATTGACATTGCATGTCAACTATACTTCAATAAAATTTTTTTAAAATTTTAAAAATTGAATTTTTGTTCTTTTTAAGGAAAGAAGGTAACTGTATGTCGGAAAAAAAATCATGCCCCTGTCGAATACAAAGCACTGCTTACAGTGACTTTCTAAGGCGTCTGATTCTGATTCATTTTCTTGAGCTATAACTCTACAAATTGTAGATAACAGTGCAAATAATCCTTGCCTATATCCATGAAAATAAACTGTCAGATGGAGGGTTTCTGATTCCTAAGGGGGAAAAAAGCCAATTTTGATGCCTTCTGCTAATTCACTACTCTTTTCCTATTTTTTTTTTTTTTTTTTAGCTCTCCTTTGAACTGGTAACATCTTTTCTTTCTGGTTCCCTCAATTAATTAATGTGTTAATTAAGTTTTTGACATGTTCATTTTTTTCAGCTTTACTGAGGTAAGACAGACAAAACTATAAGATATTTAAAGCATACAATGTGAAAATGACATGTTCACTTTAGAGCTACTTTCAAAGCCATGAATTTACCTTTTTCAAAAATTACCTTTCTGACGTATCAGTCAGTGTTGTGGAGCAGGAAGTGGTAGCACACTCGAAGAGGAGACTGAAGAGTGCTTGAAAGGACTATTAACAGAGGTGTTGCAGAGTTAAGTAGCCAGGATGCTGAAGTATCCCAATTAACAATAGAGGAAAACTAGTACTACCTCTAGTGTCCACTGGGCATTGGGAGAGAGCTATGGCCACACTTAAGAGGGACACAGATCATGGCCTGGCAGGAGTGGACAAGAGAATAAATACGACTTTTCTTTCCTCTTGTTCTCTAAGCCCCATGAAGCCAGAAAGTAATGGAGACAGGCCGATACAATCTAGCTTGTTCATTGCTGTTTCCACTTCTTTTCAGTCAAATCAGCAACATGAATCATAAATTCTCAGTGAACTGAGATCTAGCCCAAATACGTGATATATGAAGACTTCTACAGAACCTTAGAATATAAGTATGCTTTATATCTACATATGGACCTTTGGTAAAGCTCATATAAAGCTCATATAAAAAACATACCATGTTTTGATCACTTTCTCTCTATCTCATGGTCTTATATTCATGTTGTATAGGGGCCCAGGGCAGGCCACCCCAAAATGTGCCATAGTGGCATATTGGTTAATTTGAATTGAAGCTACTTAGGAAATAGCCAGGGCAAGAACACTCAGACCCTCCTCCATATCTGCTTTAGATGGGAAATAAATCTCCCATATGAGAGTTACCTTTGTGTACTAAGGAGTAAAAAGACATCCTTATCACCAGAGTAGAGATTTTAAAGTTGAGAAAGCCACAGAAACAAACCCCATTACTTTTTACTAATCTACAACCTCAGCCCAAATTCTGCTTAGAATTCCTTACTAATTAAAGCTCCCAAACATCTACTTTATCTTGTCAATTCCTCACAAATTTACTGTCTCTGTCTAAAATGCATAAAAACTTCCTACCTTGGTCACTTCTTTGGGTCTCAATTTCATTGCACATATACTAATGTGCAAGCACATATAATAAAACTTTGGGGTTTTTTTAAAAGATTTAATTTATTTATTTGACAGAGAGAAACACAGGAAGAGAGGGGAACACAAGCAGGGGGAGTGAGAGAGGGAGAAGCAGGCTTCCTGACGAGCAAGGAGCCTGATGTAGGGCTCGAACCCAGGACTCCAGGATCATGAACCGCCTGGGCCGAAGGCAGATGCTTAATGCCTGAGCTACTCGGGTGCCCCCAAAACTTTGGGTTTTTTCTCTTTTTAACCTGTCAATTTAATTCCTAAAGCAGCTGGAAGAATCTTGTAAAGAAAAGGAACTTTTTCCTCCCCTACCTATAGTTGGCACATTCAGCAGGATATTTTAATTTGCTGGAGATTGCTCACCCTGCCTCAGCTGAGAGACTGTGGGACATCTGACATACAGCTAGCAGAAAGTAGGATTTCTTATTATGTCAGCCTAGTGGAATCTCTATCTGCAGGGTCTGGTGGTATGAGAGTAGCTTCCTTGCTTATCAGAGCTGGAGAAATCCCGTTCCAGTAGTGCTTGCCTAGTGACACAGATTAGTGGGTCTTTGACTAGATATGTCTCACATTTGTGGGAGACCAGAGCTACCTATACACCACATCGTTCTTACCACCTGTACAACAAAAGTTTTGCTTTCTTGGATTATTTTTGGAAGTAAACTTTGGATCATGGGGGGTTGCATCATCTATGCTCTTCAGGGTCACCTCTTACATCCATGGTAAAGATTTATTCTAAGCCTGTAAAGTTGCCTCTGGGTTCTTCTATATATATTTACTATTGGAATAAATACATTAATGGTGATCCCACATGACAATGGCCAAACAACAGATCTTTTGAATTGGAAAAACTTCTATATTTAAATTGCTTTTTTTGTCGTGGTGGTTTTTTTGTCCACTCCCCCTCCCCCTCTCCCCCTCCCCAAAGCTCTGATTGCAAGCAGCTGCCTTATTGGTATTTATGGGAGTATCAAAGTAAAAGGAAAACATGAAAAAGTATAGCATATAACCTTAGAGAATCCCTTAATAAAATTACAGAACCAAAGTCAGATTTAAAACAAGAATTAGAAATCAAATCTGACATAAATTCTCCTTCTTATACCTTTCTTTTATCCTCCAATCACTGACTTTCTAGAAGATTTTTTGGCTCTCTGGGCCCATGGTCTAGACACTTCCCTTTAAAACCCAGTGCCATCTCCTCAAACAATTTCCTTAAATCCCAGAACTCTAATTTCCCCCAAGAAGAACACTTAAACAACCAGCTGCCTATCTTAACTTCCATTCTTTGCAAGATTTACAGACAGCATGTTGGCCCAGGGAAAACAGGTTATTTGAATAAATGCTGAAGATCATGGAGTAAATCTAGCAGGAACACCTGGGAAGTCCAACAAAACTCATTTTGATGCACCTTCTAATTCCTCATCTTTTCCAGGGCTTTGCAATCAAGCTCTGCCAGTTTCAAGCATTCCTATGCAACGCCGATGGATGTACCCTGGACATCCATTGCAAAGAATTCATGTCCCCTGGGCAGTAACAGACCTTTTAAATTGTAAAGCTCCTTTACCTCTATTCTTAGAGAATCCTACCAAATTTAGAGAGGAATTAGAGGGACTAGTAACTATCCACTACCTCACTTCACTCATAGACGGTGACTGGCTACTAAGGAGAGTTCTTCCAGCCTGTGATTATCACATGGTTTTCAGACAGGCTAGATGGCTCCCTGGAGAAAAGTCCCCTGACAAGGGAAACAGATGGCTGAAGCCTCTCTCCAGCCCTCTTTAGAATGACCAGAATATGGCTCAGCTACAGGCTGATATTCAAGGGTCAATAGAGCGATAGTGTAGCACTTCCCTCCCCAAATCAATTGGTCTAAGGTTGAAATATGCACTCAGAAAGGACGGCAGCATCGAAAAGCCTTTGTTGAACATTTTATACAACCTTTCTAAGGCACAGTGCATTCGATCCAGGAGCCTCCGAACACAAAAATCATCTCTGCTGTAACAGGAAATTTCCTCCAAATATGAAAAAACTCATCCACAAGAATGTGGTCAGTTGGGCAGGGCAACTGTGAAGTCTAAGAATGGAGGCACCAACCCAGTTCTTTGAAAATAGTTTGCAGGAAAGCAGTGAAAACAAGGAACCAAAAGCAGTAATTCCTGCCTTACAACTTGAATCTTTGGAAAGGTGAAGCACGAGGCTGAGAATAACTCAGAGCCTACTCACAAATCTCCCTATTTGCCCCCAAACAATTGCTGATATTGCAAGAAACAAAGGCAGATATCGGAAGAGAATTTGTCCTGCACTTAAAAAAAGGGAGGACTTAATAAGTAATTCTCCTAAACCCCACAACCCTCATAAAATCCCTATTTCTCCTGAGGGAAAATTCTCCCTCAAATGACAGCTGGGTAGCACCCCAGACTTACCATAAAACTTCAAATAGAGGCTCAGGAACCTGATCTCTTAATTGACACTGGTGCCACTTTCTCTACCATCTGCTCAATAAAATTTATCTCCATTTGTCACCTCTGATTGTATTCAGGCGGTCAGAGTCTCAGGGCAGCCTATTTTATTGCAGGTATCTCATCCCACCCCAAGACCCTCAGGCCCTTTTCACCCCCATCATGCCTTTTTTGTTTCCAGCTGCTCACCAGTAAACCTTCTTGGTAGAGAACTCTGTTAATTTAATGCCATTATACATCTCAGTGAGAAAGGCACTTTTTTTTCTTTACCATGAGATCAAATCCCAAGTTTCTACTTCAGTGGAAACTCAACCTAAATTCCTCAGAAAAGGATGACTCTTTAAAAGATGTCCAGTTTGTCTCTGGGCTACACATGCAAATGAAGCTGAAGTGTCATGAAGTGCAGAGCTTGGTTCATTTCTTAGATAAGGAATAGACCGTTTCAGTCAGTAGCTCAAAACCATCTCTCCAGAGACCAGAGCAAGGAATTAACCCTATAACAGCCCCCCCTTTAAAGATTTATTTATTTATTTGAGAGAGAAAGCGAGAACATGCAAGCATATGCGCATGAGGTGGGGGGACAGGCAGAGAGAATCTCAAGCAGAGTCCATCCCTAAGCATGGGGCCTGACATGGGGCTTGATCCCAGACATGAGTGGAAATCAAGAGCCACCTCTTAAAAAGGATTGTCTTTATTACCTCATCTTATAACACCTCAATCTTGCCATTAAAGAAAGAAGGCAAAGGTTGACTCAGAGGGAAAGCAAATCTATTAATTAGTAAAGAACCTGAGAGACATAAATAAACTCCTTTGTGACTCCTTGGCACCTTCCTCAGCTTTCTGTTCAATCCCAGACTAGCAAATTTCTTTTTGCGTTTCCATTTAAAAGGAGACAACTGTCATGGACTCCCAGTTCACAAAGCTACAGTGAGTTTCTCTCAATATTGCCCAGGTCCTTTGAGCCAACCTGGGCTCTATAATCCTTACCCAAGCTTCCATCCTAGTGCAATATGTTGATGACCTTTTACTCAGTAATCAAACTGAGCAGGGAGCTTTGATAACTCACCTCCTTCACAAGGCAGTAGCTGAACAAAGCCATAAAACCTCTAAATCTAAACAGTGGGCACATGCAATTGTTATCTATTGAGGACACACGATATCTCAGGGCATTCAAAAGCTCACTCCAAAATGCCTGAGTCTCTTTTGTCCAGTCCTCTCCCCAAAACAGTTAAGTCAATTTTTAGGGGCAGCTGGCTACTGCCACCAATGGATTCTTAATTCTGCAGTTTTTGTTAAACCTTCATATGCTCCTTTCTCAGGTTTTATCCCACTCTGGTCTTCAGAGGCATCAACCTCTTCTGAAGTCTTAAAATGACCTCTGCCCACACTCCTTGCTGACTGAGTTTCGACAAGCTCTTCCATTCAAACTGCCATGAAAATAACAGCTTTGCTGTAAAGATTCTAGGACAACCTTCTGCCTCCCCTGTGCAGCCGACAGTGTATTCCTCATGTCAGTTAGACTATGTGGAATCAGGGGTGTCCCCATCCTTCCACGCAGGTGCCACCTCAATGGACAAAGCCCGGACTCTTACGTCACGCTCCTCTGTTCACCTGTGTGTCCCCATGCTGTGCCTGAGCCCTTACAAGTTCATAAGACACAGCTTCTCTCTACACAATGACAGACCACTTATGAATAAACTCTCTAACAAACCCATCATCTTACATCCTTGAAGAACTTTAAATCCAGTTACCTCACTCCTCTTCTAATAATGGATAATGTCCCCTCTCTTGCCCACAATTGCCTCACAGCTGTATAATCTCAAAACCACGACAGGCTCTCCTAGATGTCCCTCCAGACAACCCAGACCTACTTTTATTTTGTCATGGCTCCTGTAAACAAAATTTCCAGGGATACATAATAATTGCTTGTGCCATAATTTCCCCTCACAAAAACAATGGGGGCATATTCTTAGCTCACTGTAAAACAGCCCAAGTGGCTGAACTCATAGCTCTGACTAGTAGAGTTTACACACTGGTAGAATGGGAAAACGGCTCCTATTTAAATAGGTTCTGGAGGCCGCTATGCTACTGGCACAATTTGGACATCTCATGGATTCTTACCTTCGTGGATACTGCCATTGCTAATGGGCTCATAACTGCTGACCTATTAAAAGCTACTCATTCTCCTTCTAAAATTACCATTCACTACTCAGTTCATACTAAGGAAATCGTTATTATACCTTTAGGAAGCCACAAGGCTAACAGAACTGCTAAATATGCAGCTCAAAACAGACCACCTCCCCTTATCCGCAGTCCGCCCAATTTTTAATCCTACCTTTATCCCGGACTGATATTATTAATTATCAAGCAAATGTTCTCCCACCTGAAAAAAATGACTGATACAAAAGGGTACAAATGATTGCCAGATGAATTCTATGGTAGTGCCTTTTCTTTTAACCTTTTGGCTAGCACTTATTTCCCCCTTAATGGAACACACGTGTGAAAATTAATGAAGGGAAACCTCACAACCTCACTAAAATGGAGTTGGGAGGTTCAGCCTGGGGAGCTCTCACACTCTACCACTCCTTTTCAATTGCAGACCCAACAGGATTGTAGATTTCACCACCTCGCAGGTGAAATCTACTATCCCAGCAGCTCAACTAATGAGAGACAGTCACAAATCAGCCAATGCAAAGACACTATACCTCAAACTCCCAGGTTACTCCAATGGATCTTTTTGTTTGTAACAGCCTTCCCAACTGCCCCCATCCATTAAAAAAAGCACCCCTCTCCTTTGTTCTGCAGACTTGCCTACAATTTTGCTATAAACTGCTTGTCCCAAAGTGCGATTCTCTGCTATTCCCATATAAGCACATTTTTGCTGGTAAAAAAACTGGCAGTTTATTTTTAAGCTTCACATGTGCAAACAGAAAAACTAAGAAACTAAAAGACAACTGGTTCTGTCCTGGCATCCTCAAAAGCTCTGACCAAATTATTTCGCAGTGTACTACTTATAATCTTACTGAATCAGTATACCCCAAGCAGTTCTTCTAGGCCCATGTGGCCCTTTGTGGCACTTCAAATGGATTTTACAGGCTTGCCCCCAGCTTGAGCTATTCTCCCTGTTTGGCTACTGCCTTCCTGTTTAGTGAATGGACTGAATGCTATCTGACCAGATATGCTAATGTCACCACAGTGGTAAAGAAATTAATAACTGGGATTATTCCTCATTTTATGGGTTGAGTTAGACCAAGGAACTCATATTACAGCAGTAATAAACAGTGCTTGCAAAAATGCTGGAACACACATTAAAATTTCACACTCCCTATCAACTTCAATTGTCAGAGCAAATGGAACATAAAAATCTAGACCTAAAAAGGCCTTTAGGAAAGATCTGTCAAGAGACGGGACTTCAATGGCCAGAAGCACTGCACCTGGCCCTTATTAAGATCCAGAATATTCCAAATGGGAGACATGGACTGATCTGTTTTAAGAAAAACAGTGTTTGGTCACCCATTGCCTACTGACAGCTCTAAACCTTTCATTTGTGGATTAAGTGAACACTTTGATGACTAACTATATCCAAGAACTACTAAACTTGAAGCATAGCACCAACAGGTAAAAGAGGCATGGTCTCCACCAACTGAAGAGCCTTGCCACCCTTTTCAACCTGGAGGCTGGACGTACATCAAAGTCTGTAGACAAGAACATGCACGGTAGCCTTGCTGAGAAGGAGCTTACGAGGTGCTACTGACCCCCTTCATGGCCATCAAAATAGAAAAGAAATCCTCCCGGGATTCATGCAAGCCACACTAAAATAGACCCAGACTACCACTCTTGAGACAACTGGGAGATGACTCCTATAGGTGACCTGAAAATAAGGATGTGTAGGCCCCAGTCCCAGGCCTCAGAAGCAGATGGCACCATGTTATAGACTTTCCCAAGATCACGGATCAAGAAACTTCTTTTTCACCTACCTCTCCTTTTTAAAAAGATCCCATGATATTAAAACACTTTTTAAATACTTCTTCTACATTTATAGATATTTACTAAAAGGCAGACTTCTAGAGAATGCTTGTCTCTGTCTATCCTACTTCCCTGCTCTAAGTTTCCACCATGGGTTCTTCTCCAACCCATGTCTTCTTACCAGCTCTCTTTCAATAAGTTAGTTGCAGACCAAACACCCACTCATGCCAGTTTACCAAACATTAATCAGTCTGACTGTTGATTATGTCAACATCCAGATAATGCAAAAAATACCCCAAACTGGTCTTTGTCCCTGCCGATGTAAACACCCGATGGACTGAGCATGAGTGGAGGGTAAAAAACATGGTGTGATATTCATGTTCAGAAAAAAGTCACTCTGCCTTTTTCCCTGGTGAGTTACATGGGCCCCAGAAAAATCTCTACAGAAGCTCAAGGACTATCCCTAGTCAGGGTTAAAACAAGAGCTGAAGATTTTTCCCTTTACACTGAACAGACATGCCACTAGACTTCTCCTGAGTGATAAACCAAGCTTGTATTACAACCAAACTCTCTGGTTTGATGCTGAAAAGGGCATTTTCAGACTCAGCAAGGAGATTAAAAAGAACCCTAGCACAAAAGTCTGCCAGATCACCCAATGGTTTACATATCAGCCTTGTACAAGAGGTGGTAGCTCAGCTGCCCCTCTCGTTGGACTGCCCAATACCACAAGCTATATGAGTGGATCGAAATTGCAGATTTTCTTGGCTGCGTGACAAAAGCAAGCCTTATGGCCGTCGGAGCCAAACTACAGATCTCCATCAGCTACTTTACAACCTGTTCTGCTCTCATAGACTGATAGGACCCCATGAAAAAGAGATGGACAGACGTTAACATTACCAACGGCAAAGATTATGGAATGCTTCAGACTTGAAAAAGTCCAGGTTTCAACCTAATCTTGTCTGTAAATCGTAAC
The DNA here is from genome assembly GCA_004023965.1 of Spilogale gracilis. Classification (NCBI taxonomy): domain Eukaryota; kingdom Metazoa; phylum Chordata; class Mammalia; order Carnivora; family Mephitidae; genus Spilogale; species Spilogale gracilis. The sequence goes on along the minus strand of PITA01012144.1, from coordinate 52,798 downwards.
CCCCCTTTTTATGTGGCAACAAAGTGTATAAAGCATTCCCACCTAAATGTTCAGGACAATGTGGACTCATACTTGGCTCCTTCTGTCACTGAACACTCCACCCTAAATGCCAACTACAAACTTGGGTTCCTTTGCTTGTAAAATCATGTCACATAAATATGCTTGTTGAAAAATCATAGAAATTCTGTTTATACATCACAAGTCCACCTTCTTTTCAGCATTTGGGGTTCTTCTTCCCTAATCTTGGAGATCATAAATTAGAAAAGACAATCCCAAGTCTCCCTACACAGTGGAGTAAGAGTTCAATACTACTACATGAACTCTGAAGGATATCCAGTCAGAAGTTAAGAGCTCAGCCTCTCTGGAACTCTGAAATCATCATGCCCGACATACATTGGCAGTCCAGCAAGGGGGGACTTAGGCAGTCATTGCTGAAAAAGTGTTCCTTCTGTGTAAACCAAATGGGACAAGTTCCACCTAACTTCAATCTGTTAAAAGAAATGACTAATATTTTCAGCAGATAAATGAAGCATGGACATTTTATTGGACTGATCTATCTCTGGGGCTGGGAGGCTCATTTAATGGAGGGTGAAGGAAAGGGCTCTGACTTGCTCTTCTCTGTTCATCTTCCTTCCCATCAATGTTCCTTTATCTCTTTGCAGATCTCCTACCACTCATTCACTAACTCAGTTTCTCTCTCCAGTCACCAGTTCAGCTTTTCCTATGGGAACTGGAGGCGCCCAGGGCAGGCCACCCTAAAATACGCCACAATGGCATGTTGGTTGTTTTGAAGTGAAGCTACTTGGAAAACAGCCAGGACGAAGACAGACCTTCCTCTATATTCCCTGAAGGCAGGAAGTAAATCTTCATTGTGAAAGGCCTTCCTAGTACTAAGAAGTAAGAAGACATCCTTATCACCCAGACCTTAAAGTTATAGAAACAAACCTGGTTCCTTTTCACCAATCTACCACCTGAGCCCAAATTCTTAGAACTCCTTACTAATGAAAGCTCCCAAACATCTGTTTTCTTTACCCTGTCAATGCCTCAAATTTCTTGTCTCTTTGTCTAAAATGTATAAACACCTGCTGTGGTCATTTCTTTGGGTGTCAATTACATTAGTGGGTCTCCATGTGCACATAATAAATCTTGAGGTTTTCTCCTGTTGATCTGTCTCCTGTCAATTTAATTTCTAAAACAGCTGGAAAAACCTGACCAGGAAGGACATTTTTTTCCTTTCCTACAACTGCTACTCTAAGATATTTTTACCATAGTCTTAACAACCATCATGTTAACGGATACCTGAAAAAAAAATCTAATGTTCTCTTCAGTTTCTGGACACTAAGTCTTTGACCAAAAACCAAAATGTTGATATCATTTTTTACGTGTTTTCATATATTCATTCTCTGGATACTGGGTGGAAGTTTGGTAAATATACTTTGATGATGTGGGAAACAAAGGCAGAAGAAAAATTACTGAATTTCCATACTTACCTGCAGCCCAATGCCGGGTCCTTGAGGTGGGCAGAGTAACATTCCTCTAGGGACTCAACTGCCTCGATGTTGATACTTTACTAAAGGCAAAAGGCAATCTTAACCCAATCCAGGACCCTGTAAGACTACTTTAACATATAAAAATTCCTCTGGAAACTTACTTTATCTCTTTACCCCCTCCACCAACATGCATGTTGGTATGATGCACTCACATATATCTGAAAGGGCTCATGACTGAGTTTCTACAAAACAGTAATAAATGGCCTTTCATAACAATACCAAGTCCCCTCAGGATCCTGGAAATGCTATTTCCAAAATACCTGGGAGGCTACACTATTCCTAAGCCCCTTCCAACTTGGAAGTACATATGGACCATCCATTCCTCATGATCCCAGGGCAGTTCTTTCTGCCCACGGATCCTGTCCCAGTGCTTTAATAAAACCACCATTTTGCACCAAAAGCATCTTAAGAATTCTTTCTTGGCCATCAGCTTTGAACCCTAACTTTCTTCCTACATCACTTTGGAAAAAAGAAAAAAACATTTCATTGAACAGTTGGATTGGGTGGAGGGGGTGCCTGTGTGGTGCAGTTAACTGGGAGCCCAGTTCTTGGTTTCAGCTCAGGTCATGATCTCAGGGTCGTGACTTCGAGCCCTGTTTCAGGCTCAGGGCCTGGTCTGCTTGTCCCTCTCCCCGCGCTTCCCCTCTCCACCCTCCCACCCGGACTCATGCCCATTCTCACTCTTCCTCAAGTAAATAAATAAACAAAACCTTTAAAGAAAAAAACCAAATAGTTGGATTGGTTCCTGAAAGAATGAAGATGCTAAAATAAACCTCAGAGAGGTTTTTGCTGGGCCTTTGTGCTTCTACAGAAGCTACTGTTCAGCTGAGCACCTTGGCATGCTCGGCGGGAAGCAGCAGAGTTGCAAACAGGGGTCAAGGGAGAGTATATCTATGTATATCATAGTCACTGAGGGAGACAGTATTTTCTCCCCCTTTATAGGTAAGGAGGCTGAAGCTCAGGCAGTTTAAATAACTCCCTCAAGGCTACAGAGCTAGTCTATGGCAGGGCCTGGATTTGAAACCAGACACTAGGCTCTTTTCATTACACCATACTGCTTTCCTATAATCCTCCCTGCAGTGTTATTACAAAACCGCTCTAGATGCTAATGGTAACTGACAAGAAGCCCTTGGTACTCTAAGGCTGCCAGTTCATAGTCAAATGGCTATAACCACCCAAAGTTTTCTCATGTGTGAGTCAGATCTGTTTCCCTATGGTTTCTACCCCTAAGTCTCCCATCAGCTGTCTCAGCCATTCAGTATAACTCTAATCCTTCTTTCATAGAGCAGGCACTCTAATATTTTGAAGATATGGTATAAAATTCTTCCACCATGTCAGACCTTACAATATATGCTTTCTAAGAGCAGGTGTATCTGAATATGGGATCCTATTTGAATTGCATGTGGCTTTATTTCCAACCAGCCAGAACATGGCCTGGTACCTACAGTAGGCATTCAGCAAGTATTCAGAGAATGGATGAAGCAAGGCCAAATCTGAAGGGTATAGAGTATTTGCGGTGGACTAGCAAACATATAAAAGAGATACAACTCTTACTTTCTCTACATATCTCATGGTCTTATGTTCATTCTGCTTCCTTTAAGATATTTTCACCAAAGTTGTAACAATGACCATGTTAACAGATACCTGAAAAAACTGTTTAGAGGCACCAATTTCAGAGACTATGTTCAGGTGCTGTTTCCACCTTATCCCCTCAACTACCTACACCTGTTTCCAGATAGGCGCTGTTCTCCCTCAAGCTAACCTTATGGGACTAATACACCCTAAAAAGACTGTTATTTCATTCTTTATATGTATCATATTTTTATACAACTCAAGACCTGACCCCTATGGAGAAATAAATTGTTATTCTATACCAGTAACTGCTGGAGATAGAGATGTATACATGTTTTATTGATAAACTACCCATGAAAAAGTAATTTTGTTGCATCTAAGACATATCAAAGGCCTGGGGAAGTAGCCTGGAGAGAAGGGACAGCTGTGGGGATTTTCAGCATTGATTACTGCCTTTGCAGCTCTCTGGTGTTAAAATGAGAAACTGTCTAGTCTTGTATTCACTACAGACAGTTCCCGATTTTCAACAGTTCAACTTATGATTTTTCTACTTTACAATGGCGCGAAAGCAATAACCCATTCAATGGAAATCATACCTTGAATTTTGAACTTTTCCCAAGTAAGCTTAAATGTTCTTTCCTGATGCGAGCGGCAGCAGCAGCTCCAACTCAGCCCTACAATCACCAGGGTAAACAACCCAAGTACAGCCATTCCGTTCATCACTTTCAGGACAGTATGTCAATAAAGTATGTGCTATTATAAAACAGGCTTTGATTTAGAGGGTTTTGCCCAACTGTTGGCTAATGGAAGTGTTCTGAGCATGCTTAAGGTCGGCTAGGTTAAGCTATGATGCTGGATAAGTGTATTAAATGCATTTCAACTTACCATATCCAGAGGGACCCCGTCGTAAGTTGAGGAAATTGGAGAAGAGGGAAGGATGGAACAGGCAAACTGTGAGGCTGAAGAGACGCTTGAAGAGAATGTCAGTCAAGGGGAGGGCCCCCTCAGAGTTGCTGCTGAACGTGCTTAGAAGGCCTGCACATAAAACTTCAAGTTGGGCTGACAATTATCTTTAGGTCTGCAGTCGCTGATAATATTTAGGGATACATTCCCCTGTGTTCATTCACCTTTATATACCACTGCTTGGCAAGGGTCAGATCTTGAAGCTCTCTGGGTCTTGGCTTCTTCGCCTGTAAAATGTGGGTCTTGCATCACAGTGGAGTTTCTGGAACGTACTCGGACTCGCGGCAGCACACCGAGTGGGAAGCGGAGCTCGACCCAGTCCTGGAGCCTTTTCGCAGAGGCTGGGGAGGCACAGAAAGCAGGAAGGTGCGGTTCGCTCCAAAAGAGCACGGGAAGGGGGCGCACCACAGAGAGAGCGCGGCTTAGCAGCCCCGCGCGGCCGCCACCTGCAGGCTTCCCAGCTGCGCCGCGGGGCTGGCGGGGGACTGCGAACACCCGGGTTGCTTCCGCACCGCGCCTTCCGGTTCGCGGAGTAGCTCACACACTAGACTCCAGCTCGCTCGCCCGCCCCGCCCCGCCCCGCCCCTGGACTTTGGACCCCGCGCACGCTCCCGCCTCCCTCTCTGGGTCCCGCCCAGCGGCGCTGGGGGCCGGACTCAGACGGGGGGGGCGGCGGCCGCGGCGGTGACAGCCGCTCCCCGCCCCTGAGGGTCGCCACGTCCCTCACGTACCGCCGGGCGGCGGCGCGGAGCGGCGACCTGGCGGCCGCGGCTCCGGCTCCTCCGGCGGGGCTCGGCATGAGGCTGGCGCGGCTGCTGCGCGGAGCCGCCACGGCCGGCCCGGGCTCCGGGCTGCGCGCAGCTAGCCCCGCCGGCGCCGGCCGGAGCCTCACCTCGGACTCCGGCTCCGGGCCAGCGCCCGAGAGCGGCGTTCCGGGCCAGGTGGACTTCTACGCGCGCTTCTCGCCGTCCCCTCTTTCCATGAAGCAGTTCCTTGACTTCGGTGAGTGCGGCCCGGGCCTCGGGCCTTTGTGCGCGGCCCTGCGCTGGGGAAATGCGGCCCCTGATCCGGGCCGGGCCCGGCCCGCGGCCCCCCCCCCCACACCTCTGGCGTACCTCTACCTCCTTAAGGTGTCTCCCCCAGCACTTTAGGTGCTTCCTTCCCCTCTTGCGGACAGATCCTCTAGCTCAGGTGCCGGCGCTGGCGGGCCAGATAAATAATTGGGGGCGTGTGCCTTTTACTGCGTATTGTTGAAAAACAAACCCGGAGGGCCGCGGGCGGAATGACCTCCCGCCTTTCAGCGCACGTGTGCAGAACCGGTGCCAGGTCCTTTCCGAAGAGCCGAGCTCCAGCTGGAAGCAAGGGTATGCACAACTCCGGGAGTCGTGTTCGGATTCTTAAGAGTAATGATAATTGCTCAGTTTTGTACATGATGATTGCACAAAATTGACGTGATGAATGGAGAAGCAGGTTATAACTGGCCCAAGTGTTTCATAGAATGTTTTCCTTGCCGCTTGCCTAATAGTGTTTCCACCAACAGCACATTCATTTCATCATCAGCAAAGTCTTGAGCACATGTAGAGTGCGTGAACACAAGTACTGTGGGGATTGCCACATTTCACCTTGCAGAAGCGACACTGCCCACTTTCCTCTTCCTCTGGTGGACGCTTCCTGATTTTCCCTAGAAAGGATACAACAGATTGCAGAGAAATTGCAAAGTTAGACTTTTAACTTTGACTTCTTATATGGGGCTCTGAGGGGGAAAGGGAAAACTAATAAACCAATAAAGTAAAATTTCAGTTGAAAAAGTTATCTTCTGCATTGTGAGTACTGACAGTTAAATCAGTAATGGATCATTAGTAGGCTCAAAAGATATCAGCATAGCTGGCAGCTTTATCTTAAAATTGTGGAGTACAGGGCAAATTTTTTTGGGGGGTGCAAAGCCCTGGGTTTTTTTTATTTTTACTTTAAAATGACTGTAGTGTGATTAAGGGGTGAGTTTGGTTTGTTCACAGTATCCTATTAAACTTTCACAAGAAAATGCTTTCCTTTAATTCGGCAATTCCTGCTATGGACAATCTAGTTTTTGCTAAGGTTTTGCCTCTTGCTAAAACAGGAAGATTAAGTTCATGAGTTTAAAACACATTGCTGAAATAACAGGACTTTTTTGTTTAACTTTAAATGGAACTGCTTGCCAAAGGCCATTCTACCACTATTCTGCTTAGCATCTTTTTTTTAAAGATTTTATTTATTTATTTGACAGAGAGATCACAAGCAGGCAGAGTGGCAGGCAGAGAGAGAGGAGGAAGCAGGTTCCCCGCTGAGCAGAGAGCCCAAAGCGGCCTGGATCCCAGGACCCTGGGATCATGACCTGAGCGGAAGGCAGAGGCTTTAACCCACTGAGCCACCCAGGCACCCTCTGCTTAGCTTCGTGATGGGAGTGGAAGAAGAGCTGACTGCTTTCCAGGAAGCAGACAATTGAATAAAAGCAGGGGGTGAGGAGGTGGAGGGGATTGGGAGTGAGGAAGGGTGGTACAGGGGTTTAAAGCTTGGAGATGGTTGTCAACACCCATTGGTGTTTTTTGCTTTCTGTTGCCTGAAAGCCCTCCTTTACAATGAGTCTTGCTTATCATAGTTCCCATGCATATGATAACATTTATTTGTGTATCTTAGACAGGTATTCATTTCTTATAAACCTGGAGTTAGGAAACAGATTTTCTAAATAATAGCAACTGGATATATAGGGTAGGCTTTGGCAAATCCTACTGTTTATTAGATTCCACACCTTGCTCAGACTTGCTCAGGTTACCTTGGTTCTGAGATGACCCCAGTAAGGATGCAAGTGATGGAGACAGGAAAGTATCTTCAGTCTACAAAGCAATTGGAATGTCAGGAATTAGGAAGTCATTTAGGATGCCTCACAACCCTACTGACTGGGTTATCTTGTCCCTTGCCTTCTCTTCTTTTCCCTGTCGTGGTGATGAGTTACTCTGACGTTGCCCAGTAACTCCTGTGTTTCTCCCTGGCTTCTTGGCCTCTACTGCCTTATGGCCTCCACTTACTGCTTTTCTCATCATGTTTGGTTTTAGGATCTATGAATGCTTGTGAAAAGACTTCATTTATGTTTCTGCGGCAAGAGCTGCCTGTTAGATTGGCAAATATAATGAAAGAAATAAGTCTTCTTCCAGATAACCTTCTCAGGACTCCATCAGTTCAATTGGTACAAAGCTGGTAAGATTCCCATCTTGTGTTTGCAATTTCAGTGGGCTTGTAGACTTTACATAGGGTGAAAGCAAATACTCTTTTTTTTTTTTTTTTTTTTTTTTTTCTCTTCAGTGGAATCTTATGGTAGTAAGAGCATTCCTCTTCCGGTATGTCTGGACTTGTCCCCTGAATCCTGAACTCTACCATTCCTTGGCTTTGAAAAAAAACAATCAAAAGTCACAGAAATACACACACTAAATTTATGATTTGTGTTATTGAATATGTAGGATCTTACATTATAATAAAAAATATCTACAATGTGTTGGTTAGGGATTTATATATAATACCTTTAATCCCTTTGACACAACTCTGCTCATTAGGCATTTTTACCACCATTTTACAGATGAGGAAACTAGGCACCTATGGATCTTTTGCCAAAGGCAGTACCAACCATAGTGGAGCTGGGATTCAAGCCCAGATTTGTTTCTTTCTACTATACCATGGGTGCATATATTTTTTAATAAACTGAATTTATTTTATTAAAATATATATTTATCAAACACAAAAGTTAAAATTTTTTTCCTACCATTAAAAAATAATTAGAAATTAGTGGAATCATATAAGAAACTATGATCTCTGTTCTGAAATGACAGTGGAGATGCACACATATGCAGCAACTTAAATACAGCCTTTCTTGTCAATATTATTAATTTAAGAGTGTTATTCTCTTTTTTCTTTTTTGAGATTTTATTTATTTATTTGACAGCGCCCCAATAGTGTTATTCTCTTAAGTACTATACATTTCAAACGAAAAATTTACCGGAGTTCAGTCTTAAATGGAAAAAAAAAAATTAGCTGCAAGATTTTTCCCAGTTATTATTCATGGAGAGCTTAGCCTTTTTTTTTTTTTTTTTTTTTTTTTTTTTTTTTTTTTTTTTTTTTTTTTTTTTTTTTTTTTTTTTTTTTGTAGGTATCATAGTTTGTAGAAGAAACTGATTGAACTTTGATTTTAAAAACAAGTGAGGGCCGCCTGGGTTGCTCAGTCGTAAGGCATCTGCCTTCGGTTCAGGTCACAATCCCAGGGTCCTGGGCTTGAGCCCTGCATTAGGCTCCTTGCTTGGCAGGAAGCCTGCTTTTCCCTCTTTTGCTTTTGCTACCTCTTCCTGTCAAATAAATGAATAAAATCTTAAAAAGAAAAAAAAAAGCAAAAGAAGTAATAATGCTATAATATGTGATAATGAGATGCTTGCTATCTAGTTCAGATACGTGACAATTATAAATGTGGTTTAAAGAAGAGGCATTTGTTTAGGAACTATTTTAGAGTGTAAATGAGAACATATAATTTTCTATGGAAGCTTATTTCTGTCCTTAAAATTCTTTGTTAAAAATAGAATATGCTGCATTTTGAAATCTAATCTTTGCCTAAAACATTGTAGGTGCTCAACTGTGTCTTGGATAAAGAGCATAGTTTTTCTTGCCAGTGAAGAGAAAAGTAAGGGTTAAAGCCAATATCACAATCCCTTGACTTTAGAATGCTTTGGACTGCAGAGAGGTGCATGGCTTGTGAAGAACAGCTTTCCAAACCAACATGTGGATTTACAGATTTTTAAAACACTTCCATTGCCCACTGGATGTCTACGAAAGACCGTTGTAGATAAAGTGCCGATAGAGCAGCCACAGCAGACCCTGTATCTTTGAAGGTCACTGAATAGCAGTGAAGTGTTTTCACCTCTGACCTGATACTGCCATTGTGCCTGGCAGCATGACCTTGACAAAGTCATTGGGTTCTCTTCATTTTGCCCTGCCCTTAACAGGTGACTTGCCACTCGAGTTGTTAGGTAAATTAAAAACCTACATTTTCATGACTTTTGTTTTTGTTCAGCTCTGTTGAAAAGAACTATATGGTACATCAAAGGCTTTTAACAAGTATTGGTTGACTGGACGTAAGCTGTTAGAATGCATGCTACTGAAGGGTAACCACTTCAGCTCCAGCTGGTCACTGCCAATCCAGAAACCCTCTCCGGATCATCTGAGTTTTGTGTATTTAAAGAAAAGTCAAAACTTTAGATTTTTAATGTAAAATCTCCCAATTTTGAAAGTTTGCAACTAATTAAAAATTTTTTAAAACACTCACGGCCTATAAGGGGAGTAAGGTTTTAAAGCTCAGGTTTTAAGTGGGCCTCCACATTTTACTGAGATTAAGAGAAGTCATTTGCCCCAGATCACGTAGTTCCTGGTAACAGACTCAGTTCTCATGACAGTCAGCATTTATACCGTATAGTGGTAAATTTAAGAAACTGAAAAACTCTTTTAGAGTATATAACTTTTAAAAAATAGGAAATCTTATTATTTTTAAAGATTTAATTTATTTTTTTTTGTTTGTTTCAGAAAAAGTGTGCTCACACACCAGTGTGCACACAAGCAAGGGGAGGGGTAGAAGGTGAAGGAGAAGCAGACTCCCTATTGAACAGGGAGCCCGATGCCGGGCTCCATCCCAGGATCCTGAGATCATAACCTGAGCCGAAGGCAGCCGCTTAACCAACTGAGCCACCTAGGTGCCCCCAAATCTTGAAATTCTTTTTTTTCAAGATTTTATTTATTTGTCAGAAAATGAGAGAGAGCCCGCGCAGGGGTGAGAGAGACAGCACAAGCAAAGGGAGTGGCAGGCAGAAGGGAGAAGGGAAAGTAGGCTCCCTGCAGAGTAGGGAGAACCCGATGTGGGACTGGATGCCAGGACCCTGGGATCATAACCTGAGCCAAAGGCAGTCACTTAACCAGCTGAGCCACCCAGGCGCCCAAAATCTTGAAATTTTTAATTTAACCTATGTTTCTAGAGAAAATGCACTTTCTACTACTTTGTGCCAGGCACTTTGCTTAAATGTGAAGGGTCTAAAAATCCTACTTCAACCATAATTTGTAAAAGTATTCTAAATTAGAAATTGAAAGATGCTAAAATTTAAAATATCTTTTTAGTATTTTTACAATGTTAAACTTTCAAAATGTAAAAAACCAAATTTACCTTACTGATTTGCATTTTAGGTATATCCAGAGTCTTCAGGAGCTTCTTGAATTTAAAGACAAAAGTGCTGAAGATGCTAAAACGATTTATGAGTAAGTGCACTATTTTGATCCTTTTTTGAATACAATTTTTATACTCTTTAAATGTTGTATAAAAAAATATAAATGTATTGAGCTTAAACCTGCTATTGGGTCACTTTAGGGACATTAACTTTTAGTTTCTCTCCACTCCAGAACATACAATACCATATGTGTCTATAGCAGCTCATACAGGTACGGCAAATACTGTAAATCAGTAAATATAAGAAAAGACACAGGTCGAGTGTGATGATCAGTGGGAATCTAGATGTGGCCTCGGAGCCATTTGGATAATAGGGGACTGGTGAGGACTTTAACCTGGAGAGTACATGCCACGTTCAACTCCAGCAGATCATTGCCACTGCAGAAACACTGTCCAGATTGTCTGATTTTTGTGCCTGTGTTTAAAGAAAAGCAGGAATTTTAGACTTTTAATGTAAAGTCTCCCAATTTTGAAGATTTCAACTAACTAAAAAAATTTTTTTAAGTACTGAAAGCCTATAAAAACATGTCTGTGGGTCTCACTTTATGACCTCTGGCCTGTAAGATAATGGAAGTAATGTAACCAATTTAATAACCAGCATACCAGAATTGATAAACCCAGGTAGTCCTCTCAGGCAGTTATCTGCTTAGTCCAATTAATATTGCTCAGTACTTAAAGACCACTTCTTTTGTTGTCCTCAGAGTTTATTACACATTTTTTTTAACTGTCTTAAAAAGATAATGGCACCATTTCACTTTTTAAACATGTTTTGTTCTGAAAATAACATCAAGGATTTACTCTCTGCCTAGGTTTGAAGCACACTGTGTAGTTAATCTTTAAAGCAATGCTGTTGAATTAATGCTGTCTGTACAAAGTAGTTAAGAAACTTAAGGTAGCATTGAAATCAGGTAGCCAGCTAGTTATAGGATCAGGATTTGAACTCAGGTCCTCTTACTTAAAAAAATAAATGTTATGCTACAGAACCCTGAAAATGGTTAGAGCTGAATCTAAAAAATAAGGAGAATAGTCAAGCAGAATAATACTCCTTGGGATTTTTAAAAGAGAGTAGTGAAATAAAGGGGTGACTAGAAATGATGAGTTGTTTGTTGTTTTTGAGGAGTTAATTGTTTGTATTTGGGATTAATGGGTTGGTTTTGAAGCAGATTACAAACTAGGAATTCTAAAAATACTTTGAGCTGTGAGAGCATCATTGGAATAAGTTAATAGTACTCAAGATGATGACTTTGAATGGGAAAGCACTTATACAGAAGTGTAAATTCTGATGGGTATGTTACAAAATGGATTTTGTTATTTCATAATTAAGGCTTTTCTCTTTTATTTAGGTCTTTAAATTAACCATGCAATAATGTCTTTTAAATGACAGAAATGGGAAGGCTGGTTGACTTGAAAATTTTTCTTATAACACGACAGTTGACTTTTCCTCTTCCATTTTTAAACTTTAAATAGACTCAGTGAAATTAGAATTTTTTTTACTTTTCTGTTCTCAGTGGTTCTTTCTCTCTTGGAACCATAGGGAATAGTTCCCAAACAGGCCTGCTTTATTGGTTTATTCATCTTTATTCGTTACAGAGCATGTGTTCCTTAGAAGCAAGCACTCTCTCTTCTCTTAATGCTGAACGTCCCTGGAATACTGTCCTCGTTTGGCATGCTTAGATGATCTGAGTTGATAATGGTTAAAGAAAATGCTTAACATTTTTAGGATAGTGTTTTGTGGCAGCCTTACTTTTAGGAGTTCCAAGAAAATAAGTTTCAAAAGTTTCATTTTGGAGAATTTTGTACGGTCATAGATTTCATGTATTTATGACCTGAAATTTATTTAAATAAGCATAAGAAAACATACGCCAATGATCTTTGTACTGAATTGGGGATTTCTTTCCTAGTATAAGTTAGTTAAACTTAGATTTTAGTATTAAATTCACTTGCCAAAATATTTGACTATTTTGACAAGTCAGGTTTATTTAGCTTTACAGATACTGTGATTCGGATCAGGAACCGACACAACGATGTTATTCCCACGATGGCCCAGGGTGTGATTGAATACAAGGAGAGCTTCGGGGTGGATCCTGTCACCAGCCAGAATGTTCAGTACTTTTTGGATCGTTTCTACATGAGTCGCATTTCAATTAGAATGTTACTCAATCAGCACTGTAAGTATCCAGAAGTCAAGAGAAGAAACAAAATAAAATTAATATGTTGGTATATTTTAAATTAATTACAAAACTTCCCTTTAGTAAACATTAATTTTACTTTTTTGCATAGTAAGTAAATTGCCATACAAAGGAGGTATTTTTGTTGAATGTAAAGTACTATGTGTATGTTTAAGGAAAGTATCTATTCTACTGTTTGGTACCATTTAGAGAAACAATCTTCAAATTTGGAAAAAGGCATTAGAGAGTTTAGCTTATTTTATTTGTTTTTTAATATTTTTTGGATAGCTTTATTGTTTGGTGGAAAAGGCAAAGGAAGCCCAGCTCACCGAAAACATATTGGAAGCATAAATCCAAACTGCAATGTAGTTGAAGTTATTAAAGGTAAATATTTCTCCTTTCATAAAAGATGCAAAAATCAAAATTGTTGAGTGTTATTTCTTGCTATTAAAACAATTATTTATAGGGTCGCCTGGGTGGCTCAGAGGGTTAAGCCTCTGCCTTCGGCTCAGGTCATGATCTCAGGGTCCTGGGATCGAGGCCCACATCAGGCTCTCTGCTCAGTGGGGAGTCTGCTTCCCCCTCTCTCTCTGTCTGCCTCTCTGCCTACCTATGATCTCTCTCTCTCTGTGTCAAATAAATAAGTAAAATCTTAAAAAAAATTATTTATATTTTGAGGTAAAATGTTAGCAAATGTATGGATTTGAAGGTAATTTTTTGATGTTAATTGTACATTATGCATAGGATAAATATTTTGTTGATAGGCTTTGTTAGGCAAAGTATGGTGATGCTGTAAGAGTCTGTTTCACTTCAAAAAGTATATAATACCCTATACTAGGTGCCATAATTCATAATAGTGTAGCTTGTATCTTTCTACACTTTTTTCTGTAGTACCACCTATATTCATATGTAATTGTTTGTCTTACATTGTTTATTTTTGGAAAATGGGTGCTGTATGTGTATTTTTCTACAAGTTTAAAGTCATCATCTCACATTCAGTACATATTGATACACTTCAGGTTTTTGAATGACTTAATGGGTATATCGGAATGTAATAATCCATTCTTCTGTTGCTGCCTGTTTAGGTTGTTTTCATTTTTTTTATTACCAACAATACTGCAGATATCTTTAGATATCTGCTGACTTTGCTAGTATTTTACAAGGCAAGATTCCTAAAATTTAAGACGTTTAAAATGCACTGAAAATTTTGATACCTCCAAAAAGGTATCAAATAATGAATGAGAATGTCTATATCCTAAACTCTCACCAACTCTAATGTTTATTATGTATATTGTAAGTAGTTTCTTCACCCTGCTGTTTTCACTTTGTTTATGGTGTCTTTTTCTATTTTGATGTTTTTATTTTCATATAATCATATCTGTCATTTTCTCTTTATGGCTGTTAGGTTTTGTCATGTCATCCATAAGACCTTCCCCTAACTAAGATAATTAAAGTATATTTTTTGTCTGTAGACAGTTTTAAAATTTCATTTATTAATACTGTCACCACCTTAATGCACGATATGGAAGTAAATTTATTTTAATGCTTTTTTTTTGTTTTGATTCACACTAGATGGCTATGAAAATGCTAGGCGTCTGTGTGATTTGTATTATATTAACTCTCCAGAACTAGAACTTGAAGAACTAAATGGTAAGCCTGATGGTGTCTTTTCCTCAATGATTAGTGTTGTGATTATCTGAGAAGGAATGATAAGAATTTAGATATGTCTTAATAATATAAAAGGACTTTTCATCAACTTCTTTACTGAATATGAAAACCAAGGGAGAGTAGTCATGTTAAGAATGTGTGTGCACGCATGTGTGTACGTATGTGTCATTTAGTTGGATTCTGTTTGAAAAGCATTTTGGCCTCTTCTTCCCCATTTTGTTTATATTTAATTGATGTTGATTCTTTCCTTATTTTTGTTTCTGTTTTTGGTTAGTTGTAGAAAAAATGATGCTAAGAATATTACATTTGACTGTTATATGCACTCCCAATAGTGTGAAATTCAGCCTTTAAGAATTCATCTTCCTGAGTAGTGAATCATTTTTTATTGTTGAGGGGGTAAAATGACTGGAGGTGTAAAGAGTAAAGAAAAATGCTCATCTGTTTGAGAATCTGTTTATCTGTGATGGTCTTTTCACCCTGACTAGTAAAAAAAAATTGGACAAAAAAAATTCCGATGTCTTGGAAGGAGTTTAAGTCTACTGTGTTTTTGTGAGGGTGGGGTAATTTGGTAGAGGGAAAAACAGTTACTAAGTTAAGATGTTCCTTTAAGAATAAAATTAAATAGGCTTTTCCTAAGCTGTATTCTGGACCTTATAGTGGGAGAACAATGGAAGAAGTTCTTCACCTGGAAATAGAATTGCTTGGTATTTTTCTAAAGCCATATTAACTCTTTTGTTTCATAACAATACCATTCAGTAAAGAATCACAATGCACAAATGATAGTTTAGGAACCTGAACTGTGAGCAGTTTCCAAGTGTCCCATCCATGTTTCCACTGGGTGGTTTATTCAGAGGAGAGTCCAATTTATTGGATCAATTAGAATTCTAAGGTATGGTGAGTCTTAATTCTTTGCTCTATTAAAAGTTCTGTTTTACATACTTCCTGCCCACCCCTTCCGCCCACCCCTGCCACTGCATCCCCAACTGGGCTTCTAAATTTAATAAAATGTTTGCCTGTAGAATTCATATTGCTTGATAAATTGATGATAACTTAAATCAGATCTGTATCCATAGAAATGCCTGAAATAAAGCAGAAAACATTGCACATGGTGAAACATTTTTAAAAAAATGACTTTTGGACCATGGATAGAGACTTTAATGCTTTTGTTTTAGAAAGTAAAATTCTGACGTTAAGGCTGAGAGTCCTTTTAAAAGACTCACCATCATAGAGAAAATGGGAAGCTGGGTTGGCTGGATGATTATGCAGGGTACAAGAATGATGGTATTGTCACCATCCATTTTAGATCTAGGTGAACATGGGATCAAACACTAATACAGTGAAGAACCGGGATAACAGTTCTCCCCCAAATAATACTACCCTCCATAGTAAATGTTTTCTTTTCATCACTACACAATATATTCTTAAAAATGCTTTAAGCACATCTCTCTGTACTTTTATATTTTTCTCTTCTGCTCTGTAGCAAAATCACCAGGACAGCCAATACAAGTGGTTTATGTACCATCCCATCTCTATCACATGGTGTTTGAACTTTTCAAGGTTTGTAAAATAGTATTACATAACCTTTATCAGTCCTTTCCTGAGGTTAGAAATCTGCTCTGAAAGTTAAGGACTCTACCAGGTTCTCTTTCGTTTCATTTAAAGATGTCATTTCATGCACAGTGTCATGTCACATTGCTGGAGGTCAGCGTTTTGTCTATGCTGAGGGGAACTTGAGGGTAGTGATAAGCCCATACTTGGAAGACAGAAAGAATTGGGCCTGAGTTCCAGTTCTGCCACTTAACCTCTGTGTGACATTGGGCAAATCAGTCAGCCTTTTTGAGCCTACGTTTCCTCTTCTGTATAATGAGGATAATACTATCGAGGTTATTATGAAGATTGGGAGTAGCATACTACGTGTCCAGAACAATGGCAGCTCAGTCTAGGTGCTCAGTAAAGTTCTGTTTTCACAAAACAGAGTATTTAGAAGAATGATTCTCATTTTTCCACCCTTAGACCAGAGTCCCACTATTAGATGTTTGTGGGGGTTTTTGAGAAAGTCATTTATATTGACTTACAGGGCTTTTACTATTATATTTGCTCTTTACAAGAGATTTCAAAAGCTAAATAAAATTATGCTAGAAATGTTAAGAGTACTTTTCCCCCAATAACACACCAGTGACACTTGGTGATACACAGAAAAGTGAGTGATGAGGAGTGGTACAGGTCCTTGTGGCTGAAAATGACCACCCTAAATCAAGCCTACGTAGTCAGTCTCTGACTGTTAGTCCCCGTGTCTTCAGTCAGTGGCCAACTGGTAGAGAACAGAAGTGGCTTTCAGTCTGATCATGAAAAAGAAAAATACTCTGAAACACAGAAAATCAGACTGAATTCTTAGAATGGCAAGAGTTCAAGAATGCTCTTTTGTTCCTAGGACAAGAACCTATCTAATACCTGACAAAAATGTTTCTATCAGAGTGGTTAAATAAATAAGCAATTGGCACTTAAAGGATTAAAACTAGTTTTTCCCTTAAAATTTCAGTTACTGAGGATCTTATTCCCCATGATGCTATTTAATAAAAGAAATATGACCGTATTCTACAATAGAGTTTACATAGTGTCATTGATAATGGCTTTCATCTGGAACCTAATCTTAAATAGCCTTTGGTAGAGACGACAGCATCTTTTCCTCAGGGGTACTCAACCCTGATGGGTGTGCCCGGGCCACACACTCCTGTTTCCCAATTCAGTCCCATCTTTTGCCCTTTCTTTATCTAGTTTTATCAATTTCTATTCCAGTGCTACATGTCATGTTATCTTTTAGTGCTTATACCCTGCTGGCATTGTGTTACCTTGTATCCTCTAGGACTTAATCAAAACAGTTTTACAGTGTAAATACCCTTAATTTCAAACTAGTGGGGAATTGGATTAGTTTCTACATCATAGTAAGACCACTGCTTCTTGAATACTATATGAAAAGAATTTTTTTTCTTTGAAGTAATTTATGGCCATTAAAATGAGTCTTAAAAATAGGGACAAAATTCTTTTCAAAAATAGTTTGCTTTTTATGTACTAAATTATAGACGTATTTGGATTGAATTTTCAACTTCAGTGTAAACTAGTCAAAGTGTTGAGATGCTTGGTTTTGGGAAATGTGCAGAATTTAGTTGAAATCTTTAAATCAAAGTATCTCACAAGTCCTCCAAAATGGACAATAATTTTTAAAATTCTTTAAATATAAGAATTGTGATACTTTGGCATATTTCCAACAAATTAAAATTCTTTGAATTTCAAATCATATATATACATTTGAAAATTATGATTGGTTTGTCTTTTTTTGAAGTTGTATTTTGAATGGAACCCTAATATATTTCAGAATGCAATGAGAGCAACAATGGAACACCATGCTGACAAAGGTGTTTACCCTCCTGTTCAGGTCCACATCACACTGGGTAATGAGGATTTGACTGTGAAGGTAAATACTTTCTGGCTTGTTTGTTTGTTTTAATTGGTGTATAGGCACGTACATAATTTCCTGAAGATGTAAGTTATTCTTGGGAGAAAGAAATCCTATCTCTAATAGTTAATAAGCACATTGCTTCCTTTATCTGGCAGATTCTGGAAATTATCCCCTGAATCTGTTTCTGTTCCGGTCCATAATCCAGATGATTCAAGTAAAAGTAAATCCTGAAGATTGACAGTTTAGCAGTAATCATGAATATCCACTTGGATAAGTAAAAGCTAAAATATCTGAGTGTTTACCTTGTTATGTAGATAGTATATAATGTTTCATTTTTAAACAGCATTTTTCAATCTACTTTTATGTTGTTTCATTTGCTTCTCATAAAAGCTCTTTACTTAGGAGCACAGGTAATCTTATTGTTGATGTTACAGATGAGGAAACTAAGAGACAGTAAGTAGCTCATAATTACACAGCAAATAAATGCCACAGAACATGAAATCAGGCTCTCTGACCCCAGGCTTTTTCCACTACATCATTCAGATAGTTCAATTTCTTAGAGTATGATGATTATCTT
The DNA here is from genome assembly GCA_004023965.1 of Spilogale gracilis. Taxonomy (NCBI): domain Eukaryota; kingdom Metazoa; phylum Chordata; class Mammalia; order Carnivora; family Mephitidae; genus Spilogale; species Spilogale gracilis. Next base: position 34,560 of record PITA01012144.1, on the reverse strand, counting down.
TTTAAAATCATTTTAAATTTTGTTTTAAAGTAATAAATGCAAAGAATATAAAAATCAAATATATTAGTGCCTAGCCATTTGTGGGTCACTATTGTCTTTTAGTTATTTTTTTCTGGGATTTATTGGTATATTTTTAAGTAGTATTCTGATATCACCATTTCTGAGACAAAAATTTTCAACAGCAAATGTTAGCTTTCTGTTGTGATAACTCCCAGCTAACTGGACTTCCCCAGTCCAGCCTCCACTGCTATTTTCTCAGTATTGAAGTTAATACTTGAAATTCTAGATTGAAAATAATTATCTGGCAGAATTTTGAAGGCATGTCGTGTTCCTTATTTTAAAAGTAAATAATTCAGTTACTCAACCATCAAAAAAAAAAAATGAAATCTTTGCCGTTTGCAATGATGTGGATGGAGCTAGAGTGTATTATGCTAAGTGAAATAAGTCAGAGAGAGACAAATACTGCGTAATTTCACATATGTGGAATTTAAGAAACAAAATAGATGAACATGTGTGAGAGGGGAAAAAGAGAGGGAAACAAACCATAACAGACTCTTAATGAGAGAATAAACTGAGGGTTGATAGAGGGAGGGGGGGTGGGCTAGATGGCAGGAGAGCACTTGTTATAATGAGCACTGGGTGTTGTATGTAAGTGATGAATCACTGAATTCTACTCCTGAAACCAATATTGCTCTGTATGTTCACTAACTAGAATTTAAATAAAAATTTGAAAAAATAAAATAAAAGTGTTTAATTCAGTGGTTTTTAAGAATATTCACCACTGTGTAATTTCAGAACATTTCATCACTCCCCAAAAACCTCCATACCCATTAGCAGTCACTCCTCAGTTTCTCCTTCTCCCCTTTCCTTGGCAACTACTAATCTACTGTCTGTGTATGGATCTCCCTATTTTGGACATTTCATAAAAAATGAAATTTACAATATGTGGTCTTTTGTGACTGACTTCTGCCACTTAATATAATGCTATAGCAGTTATCAGTACTTCATTCCTTTTTGTGGTTGAACGATACTCTGTAGCATGGGTATGACACGTTTTGTTTATCCGTTTATCAAGTTGATGAACATCTGGGTGGGTTCCATTTTTGGGTGTTATGAATAATGCTGCCATTCATGTCAAAGTCCTTGTGTGAACATGGGTTTTCAATTCCCATGTATACATATAGAAGTTGAACTGCTTATAGGTAACTGTGTTTAAGTTTTAAGGAGTTGCTGAACTGTTTTCCAAAGTGACAGTACCCATTTTACATTTCCATCAGCAATGTATGAAAGTTCCAGTTTTTCCACATCTTTGTCAACATTTGCTAAAATCAGTCTTTTTGAGTATAACCGTACTAATGGATATGAGTGATATCTCGCTGGTTTTGATTTGTGTGAGTGATAATGTTGAACATTTTTTCATGTGCTAATTAGCCATTTGTATATCTTTGAAGAAATGTCAGTTAAGATCCTTTGCTCAGTTTTTAAGGGAATTGTCTTTTCATTGTTCCTAAGACTCCTCTTTCTGTATGTATTTTTTTTATCATAGATACTAGTTCCTCATAAGATGTATGATTTGAAAGTGTTCTATTCTGGGGCTTATCTTTTCACTTTTTTTTTTTTTTTAAGAATTTATTTATTTGAAAGGAAGGGCGAGACTGCGCCTGTGTGAGGAGGAGAGAGGGAGAGAGAGACAGCACATGAGCAAGGGGAGGAGCAAGGGGAGGAGCAGAGGGAGAGGAAGAAGCAGACTCCCCATTGAGTGGGGTGCCTGATGGGGGACCCAGTCCCAGTACCCTGAGATAGTGACCTGAGCCAAAGGCAGACGCTTAACCAACTGAGCCACCCAGGTGCCCCAGTTTTGTTCTTCTTTAAATGTTTGGTAGAATCCACCAGAGAAGCCATCTGGGCCTGAGTTTGTGTTGTGAGAAAATTTTGATAACTAGTTCAATCCCTTCATCTATTATCAGTCTGTTCAGATATTCTTTTCATTCTTTCTTTTTAAAAGATTTTTACTTACTTATTTGAGAAAGAGAAGGAGAGAAAGTGGAATGTGTAGGCAGGAAGGAAAGGGAGAAGGAGAGAATCTCAAGCGGACTCCACATTTGCTGAGTGGAGCCTGATGCAAGGCTTGATCTCATGACCCTGAGATCATGATCTGAGCTGAAAAAAGAGTCAGACACTTAACCAGCTGAGCCAGCCAAGCACCACAGATTTTCTGTTTCTTCCGGAGATCGTCTCTATAGTTTGTATCTAAGAATTTGTATGTTTCACCTAGATCATTTAATTTTTTGGCATGAAATTGTTCATAGTGTTCCCTCATAATCCTTATTTTTGTAGGATTGCTAGTAATGTCCCCACTTTCATTCTTAACTTTATCAATTTAAGTCTTCTCCCTTTTTTCCTGGTTAGTCTAGCTAAAATCTTGTCAATCTTATTAATCTTTTAAAAATAACAACTTTTGAGTTTTGCCATTGTTTTCTATTCTTTATTTCATTAATTTCCCCTGTGATGTTTGTTATTTCTTTCTTTTGCTTGCTTTGGAATTAGTTTGCTCTTATTTTAGTTTCTTTTTTTTTCTTTTTTTAGTTTCTTAAGGTGGAAATTTGGGGTATTGATTTAAGACCTTTTATAACTATAAATTTCCCTCTGTCGCTTTCTTTCTATCCTGTAAGTTTTTTTATGGTGCTTTTTCATTTTCGTTATTCTCAAAGTATTTTCTAATTTCTCTTCTGATTTCTTCTTTGACCCATCCGTTCTTTAGGAATATGTTGTTTAATTTGTATATATTTGTTAATTCCCACATTTTGTTCTGTTATGGATTTCTAATATCATTTTATTGTGGTCACAAATATAGTTTGTATGATTTCAGTCCATTTACATTTTTTGAGACTTGTTTTATGACTAACATATGGTCTATGGAGAATGTTACATATCCTGAAGAATGTTTCATGCGTACTTGAGAAAAATCTGTATTCTGCTGTTTTTGGATTGAGTGTTCTATAGATAGTACTTAGGCCTAGTTGGTCTCTAGTGTTGTTCAAATCTTCTGTTTTCTTGTTGATCTTCTATATAGTTGTCATATCCGTTTTTTGAAAGTAGGGTATTAAAGTCTCTAACTGTTATTGTGACTTGTCTGTTTCTCTCTTCAATGCTGTCCATTTTTGCTTTATGTATTTTGGAGCTCTGTTGTTAAACTATATATATGTTTATGATTTTATGTCTTTACTATATTGGCTGTACAGTGATAACACTGTAAAATGTCCTTCTTTGTCTCTGATAATTTTTGTCTTAAAGTGTATTTTTAATCTAATTTTTGGTTTCTGTTTCCATAGTGTATCTTTTTTCAAGATACTACCTTTTTTTGAAAAAAAGATTTTATTATTTTTTAAGTAATCTATACACCCAATGCGGGGTTTGAACTCATAACCACAAGATCCAGAGTCACATCCTCTTCCAGCTGAGCTAGCCAGGTGCCCCCCAAGATTTTACTTTCAACCTATTTGTGTCTTTGAATCTAAAGTGTGTCTCTTACAGACAACATATGGTTGGAGAATGTTTTGTTTTTTTTTTTTAATCCAGTTGGCCAGTGTCCACCTTTTAATTGGAGGGTTCAAGTCAGTTACATTTAACATAATTACTATTAATGTAGAATTTATGTTTGCCATTTTGTCACTTGTGTATGTATCTTATGTCTCTCTTGATTCTTTATTTTGCTATTACTAATGCTTTTTCATTAAAATGATATTTTCTGGTGTACTATTTTCATTACCTTCTTGTTTCTTTTATTATACTTGAGTTATTTTCTTAGTGGTTGTCCCAGGATTATAATTAACATAATAATTTATTTATAACAACCTAGTCCAGATTAATACCAACTTAACTACAATAGTATACATAGGTTTTATTCCTGTATAGGTCCATTCCCTCTCCCTTCCCATCCTGTGTAGTGTTACTGTCCTGAAACCTACATTTTAAAACACTGTAGGTTCATCTACACAGTATAACTAGGTTCTCTGAAACTGTTTTTTCAGTAAGATAGGAGAAAAAAAAATCACAAAAATTACACCTACACTGTCCTTTATATCTACCTAGGTAATTACTTTTCATGATGCTCTTTCTTTCTTCATGTGGATTTCATTTACTGTCTAGTGTTCTTTCACTCCAGGCTGAAGGATTCTCTTTAGTATTTCTTTATTAGGCAGGTTTACCAGCAATAAACTCTCAGGTTTTTGCTTACTTGACAATGTTTTAATTTCTCCTTCATTTTTAAAGGACAGTTTAGCTAGATAAAGAATTCTTGGTTTATTGTCCTTTCAGCACTTTGAAAATGTTAATTCTACTACCTTTGGTGTCCCTGGTTTCTAAAGAGAAATCAGTTGTTAATCTTACTAGAATCATTTGTATGTGATGAATCACTTCTCTTACTGCTTTCAGGATTCTTCTTTGGTTTTTGACAGTTTGATTATGAGATCTCTTTGAGTTTATACCTGGAGTTTGATGAACATCATCTTTTTAATCAAAAATGGGAAATTTTTAGTCTTCATTTCTTCAGATATTCTTTCTGCCCCCTTTTCTCTCTCCTCTTCTGGGATTCCCAATATGTACGTGCCAATATACTTGATGGAGTCCCACAGGTCTCTGATGCTTTTTTTTTTCTTCGTTTCTTTCCCCCATTTTTCTTCATTTTTTTCTTTCCTTTTCTCAGACTGGATAATTTCAGTTGACTTGTCTTTACTGTCATTGATTCTTTCATCTGCATTTTCAAATGTGCTGTTGAGCCCTTCTGAATTTTTCATTTCAGTTATTCTTCTCAACTCTAGAATTTCAGTTTGGTTCTCTTACATAATTCCTTTCTCTCTTTTTTTTTTTTTTTAATTACTGTTCTCTACTTAGGAAAGCATCAAACTTGTACTTTAGTCCTTTAAAAATGGTTTCCTTTAGTTCTTTCAAAATATTTAAAATAGCTGATTTGAAGTCTTGTTTAAGGACACTTGGGTGTTTCAGTTGGTTAAGTGCCTGCCTTTGGCTCAGGTCATAATCCTGGGGTTCTGCTGTATTGGGCTTCTTCATCAGTGAGGAGTCTGCTCTCCTTCTACCCCTCTGCCTGCTCATTCTCTCTCACTTTCTCACTCTTCTGCTCTCTGTCAAATAAATAAAATCTTAAAAAGAATGATAAAGTCTTTGTTTAGTAAATCTAAGTTTCCTCAGATATAGTGTCTATTGATTCTGTTTTTCCCCTTTGCATAGGCCTTACTTTCTTGTTTCTTTTCATTTCTTATAGTTTCTGTTGAAAATTAAATATTTAAGGGGCACCTGGGTGGCTTAGTTGGTTAAGTGACTGCTTTTGGCTCAGGTCATGATCCTGGAGACCTAGGATCGAGCCCCACATCGGGCTTCCTGCTCTGCGGGAAGCCTGCTTCTCCCTCTCAGTCCCTCTGTTTGTGTTCCCTCTCTAGCTGTGTTTCTCTCTGTCAAATAAATATAATATTAAAAAAGAAAAGAAAATTAAACATTTAGGATAATACAGTGTGACAACTCTGAAGATCAGACTCTTCCCTTCTCCCCACAATTAGTTGTTATTTATTTAGTGACTCTTTAAGCTATTTCTGTAAAGTCTTTATTCTTTAAATTGTATGGCCGCTGAAATTTACTTGGTTAGCTTAGTGGTGAACTAATGATTGGACTGAGAGTTCCTCAAATGCCTGCAGTCTCCCAGTCTTTATAAGGAACTCCATGTACATATCGGGGCACACCCTCAACACTCAGCCAGGCAGTGGACAACTTTGACTTAATCTTTAGGTCCTGCATGTCTTAACCTTTAGGTCCTCAGTTAGCCAGAGATGGAAACTTTCCTGAACATGAACAGAGCCCTGGGCATACACATGACCTTCTAGATTCCCAGGATATCCTGGAGCTTTTCTAAGACCCTAAAGACATCTCATTCCCCAGCTTTTCCTGTTCAGTTTTTTGTTTAGTCTGTTGTTTGCCTTAACTGTTGTATACCACCCTGGGCAGACTTCAAATTAAAATTATCTCTAATTGTTTTTGACAGATGTTTCTGTGGATAGGAAGTGGGTACATATAAGACTTTTTGCATTGGGGAGTGCAGAATTAGGCCAAAGAATGATAGCCTTCCAGGTGGCTGCTAGGGGGCTGGTTTCACTCTGATTCCATGTTCTTAATGGGAGTGGAGATGGGGGTGGGAATAAGCCAAGTTAAAACACGACAGAGTCCATTGTTTTTCTTGACTAAATGCTCCCCAGGTTGCTGCAAGCCTTTGCTTAATTTCTAAAGTTCTGAACAAAGTTGATTCTGACAGTATTTGCCTTTTTTTTTTTTTTTTTTTTTTTTTTTTTTTTTTTTTTTTTTTTTTTTTTTTTTTTTGGTGCTTTGATGGATGAGACACTTTTCCTTTTTCCTCTATTTGCTGACGTAACTCCTGCTATTCCTTTTGAGAAGACTTATGCTTATTCCAATTCCTGTTCCTTTGTATGCGACCAGTTTTAAGTGTCAGGTTTTGTTGTTTTGTCTCTTTTAACTAAAGCTTTTAAGATCTTTTCTTCGGCTCTGTTGTGAAATTTGATAATGATGTGACTTGGTGTGGGTCTTTTCTTACTCATTGAGCTGGGCCCTTTAGAATTTCTGGTACTTTCTTCCCTACTGCTTCATTTTCTGATAGTCCTGTTTGGAGGATGTTGAACTTCATGAATTGATCCTCTGATTTTTCTTATCTTTTTTCTCCTGCTTTTTATCTCTTTAAACTTTTCATTCTACTCTGTGAGATGCCCTCAACTTTGAATTCCGAACTCTTGTATTGAATTTTCGTTTCTATTATCTTATAAATATCCAGGAACTTTTTATTTTTTATTACTCCTTTTTTATAGTATTCTGTTTAGTTCTACCTTCTTTTATCACTTTTATCTTTTATCACTTTTATCACAGGATAATAGCTGTTTTTCTAAAAGATTAATATGCCTTAACTCTACATTGTTTCCTATTTCTTTTTTCTGTTTATATCTCTTGGCTGTTCATTTAAAAAGAGTGATGCACAAATAAATATGTGGCAGATACCATCTGTTTGCTAAAAAAGTAATGTGAATGCATCACTTTTTTCAGCCCAGATGCTAATGTATGTCTATTTTTTGGTTAGTTATGTGTCAGCTACTTGCTTGTTAAGGTTTACTTGAGTCATAATAAATCCTACATGTCTTCTGCTTTGGGACCTCAGTTGTGCTCCAGCATTGTCTTTCTCATAGTCTTTTGCTGTTTTGTCTTTCATGTGCTTTTTGCATGTTGGTCTGTAGCTGTTTGCTTTTACTTGTGGTCATCCGTCATAAGTTGAAATGTCATAGTATGGATCAAGATTCACTGAATTCTTAGATACTTAGCAGAGAATTGGCCTGTGCTGGTGGACAGGCTTTGTTTGGGGGAATCTCTCTCTTAAACTTAAGAAAGTTTCATAATGACCCAGCAATTCCATTGCTAGGTATATACCCCAAAGAAATGAGAACAGATATTCAAGCAAAAATTTATACAGGAAGTTTATAGCAGCATTATTCATAATAGCTGAAAACTGGAAATGGATCATATGTCCATCAACTGATGAACAGATTGATAAATACGGTACAGCCATCTAATGGAGTACTGTTGGGCCATAAAAGGAGATGAAGTATGGGTACTTGCTACAACACTGAAAAAATTATACTAAGTGAAAGAAACTGATCACGAAAAAGCACATATCATACAATTCTATTTATATGAAATGTCCAGAATTGGCAAATGTATAGGAACAAGAAACAGATTGGTGGTTGCTTAGGAGTCTGACAATAAAGAGTTCAGGATTTCTTTTTGAAGTAATAAAAATACTCTAAAATTTATGGTGAAGGCTGTACATATCTACAACTATATTAAAAACTATCAAGTTTTAATACTTGAAATAGGTGAATTTTATGGTACATGAATTTAATAAAGCTGTTTTAAAAAAAAAAAAGAAAGGCTCAGAAGGGTCTTGAAAAAACTGTTCTAGAAGCCCCTGTAAAAGCCCTACCTGTATTAGGTTCTTCCTCCATACATCCAAGGTCACATGACCAAATCTTCTCCTGTTAAATACTTGCTTTAATTTCTTCAGTAGAGTTTTCATCCCTATCACTAGTACTAGATTTTTAGGATCAAGGTCTGCTTTTAGCCTATGTGTATAGATACATAGAAAACTAGTACTGAATGATAATGTATTAGAAAGTCAACGGGATGGCTTATAGCTCAGTTTTCACATAGTCTTTATATAGTCTTTCTTCCCATTCTTTTAGCTTACTCAAATTTTTGACATTTTTCACCTTTTTTCCTTGGCTAAGAATCCTATGAGAGTTGTTTTTTCTGGCTGATGACTCTAGCTTCTCTTTTAGATTTGGTGTTTGTGCTATATTCAGTAAATAAGATAAGTGTTACAGCCACATGTCTTCTAAGTTGAAATGTAAATGTCTTGGTTCATTCCCTGTTGGTGATTTTACAAACTTGGCATTGAGAAAGTTGTTGAGGAAGAGAGTTCAGGAGCTCTGGGTTAGTTCAGGGTTAGGAAGTCTCCTGCCTTTAGAGCTGTCATCAGGTTGGTGGTTCATTTCCCTTGGACCTGTTAGCTACACAGATTAGCCCAGGGAGGCCAGTGTTATGGTGACCAGGAAGTTAGGGATGGCAACTCTTGGTTAGATGACATTGAGAAGTGGTGATTTCATACACTGAGGAGAAAACTTTAAAAATAAAAACTGGCAAACTTTTTCTCAGCCTTTCTGTTGACATTACTGCCTATCGCTCATCTCTTTAATAATCTCTTTACACTTCCTTGGCATAGGCTTCTGATTATTCTAGACTTTTTTCTTCAAATTATCTTATCAGAAATTTGTTTAATTTTCATGTATCTTCTCAAGATATTTGTCATCAGACTGCCGTTCTTCTTAAATATGTACAGACCAGTTATCTGTCCCTCTCTCCCATTGATCCCTCCTCCCCTTTTTCCAAAGAACTCAAATCTTATGGCATAATATCATCTGTTACAGTTCTCTTAGAAACCCTTTTGAGCACTTTAAAAATCTACTGGTTCCAGTTTACTGTGTTTTTGGCTGCAAAACAAAGGAGGTTACTTTTATCAGTCTTTAGCTACATTCTTAGGACTTAGTTTATTTACCCCCTTCACTTCTAATAAGAGAATGCTTCTCGAAGTCACCCTTGTCCTTTCTGCCCAGCTCTCTGATTTTCTAATACTGGCCTGTAGCTAGAAATTACTTCTTGTTTCATACAAGATTGCTGTCATCTTTCTGGTCAAAGGTTAAGGAAAACTGGAAAAAATTTATTGAAGCCTACCTTTTTATCTTAATATCTACTCTAATATATTGTTTGCTTACTTAATATTTATAGAACACCCATGCTTCTTCCTCATGTTATCAGTAAATATGCAGCAGAACATTAAATTAAAGGATGAGTAATTAACAAACTAATGGATTTCAGAAAATACCCAGAGCTCTTTATTAATCTTACAAAAATAATTCTCTTCACTGGACTTTGAATTCATAGTCAAGAACAGTTTCAAGCATGCTTACATACAGGTTCTGATTAAAGTCTTTGTATATTTTTATACTGTAATTTTCTAATTGTAGATGTATCAGAGGCAAGTCTTCAAGTGGTATTTCAAAGCAGATTTAAAATCTCATTTTCATTATGAAAGTAATATATATGCATATTGTAAAGATATTTAAAGATCAAATAAAAACTCAACTATAAGCTATCCAGCCTTGACCTTTTTTTTTAACAATGTTCTTTTAAACTCATTTGTGATCAAGTCTTTGATTTTTTTTAAGTATTCTCTACACCTAACGTGGGACTCAAATTCATGACCCCAAGATTAAGAGTTGGATACTCTACCAATTAAACCAGCGAGGCACCTCTAGCTTACTTACTTTTTAGCCATTCAACACTATCTATCCATCCACCTATTTATTCATTCATTCACATATAGGTATACCACACACACATGCACACAAACATGCACATTAAAGCAGATTTATTTGTATATGAATGTTACAGATGATAGACTCAATTTAGATTTTGTGACAGAGGAAAATGACTGTAGTGGATGAGAATGTGAACTATACAATAATTAGGAGAATAAGGCCACATTAGCTGTAAAGGAAAACAGAATAAAAATAGTCTGTAAATCAATTACTAAATTCAGCCTACCATATGATTTGAGTTAGGAAATGACATTTGAACAATACAAAGACCAGTGTACACTAAACTCATCAGAAAGTAGTCTAGGGGTCTGTGCTGCTGAACAGTATTGTGCGGACCTCTATCATGCCCGTGCCTACAGTTCTACATAATATCTCATGGCTCAATAGTTTTCTATTTTAGAATGTGCATTAGTTTATTTAAATAGTCCCCTATTTAGGTTATAATCCAGTTTTAGCTATTCTACACAGTGCTGTGATGGATATTTTCATACATATTTTGCATACTTCTTTGATTATTTTTTTAGGATAAACACTGTCGGGTCAGAGGGTTCATGCATTTTGAATCGGATTGCCGAACCGCCCACCAGAAAGGAATGACAATTTTATTGTTACATCCAGGATAGACTTAGTTTATGCCCCATTCTGTGCTCACTGAGCTGTTCGTGTGCAGCCAGTGGGGTGCAGAGCCACAGCATGACTCTGTATTATGATGGAGCTTATTATATATTAGAGTGATGCATGTTGGAGTAGTACTATGAAGTCTACCAGGGAGGAAGATGTTTATGCTCACAACTTAGATTGAAGGAAGGAAGGAAAGCAAAGTAATACTTTCCCATCAGGAGTTAAACTCTGACACTGTATGTGTTGGTATTTTGCTGTTTATGGGCCTTGGTCATAAAGCTCAGTGATCATTTCTCCCCTTAGATGAGTGACCGAGGAGGTGGTGTTCCTTTGAGGAAAATCGACAGACTTTTCAACTACATGTATTCAACTGCACCCCGGCCTCGTGTTGAGACGTCCCGAGCAGTGCCCCTGGTATGTGATCAAGAAATAACAAAGTGTAAAAAAAGAAGAAAGAAAGAATTGAATGTGTTTCTGTGAATTGAAAAAAAAAAAATCAAGTGAATACCGAATAAATCAGTTAAGCAATTGTGTAGGGTACCCATGAGGGAGAAAGGAAGCAGCTATTAGAGAAAACACTTCCGTCTGATTTTAAACAGCCTTTAGCTCATTTCTTCTTTTGATTGAAAAGAGCACAAGGCAGAGAATATTGTTTTACAGTTCTTATTGCCGAGCTGGATAGTGATATGTCAGTAGTTTCATGTGGTTAACCACATTTTGATATACCATGTCTAATATGAAGATTAAGTTACCAATTTTGTTAGCGTTTGGTCAACACTGATTTAATCTTCGATGTTGATTTTTTTTTTCCTCAGGTACTTAAATTAGAAAAAATCTCATAACTTCTGAAAAAAAGACTAGCGTTCTCATCACTTAATTGCCAGCCTGGGAAAGGCTGAAATTATAATTTTTGTAGTGGTATTTTTTATTGATTTCAGTCACCTGTTTTCACGTTTCATGTGATCAGTTCCTGAATTGACTCCATCCTTGCCCTCTAACCCCTAGAGAAGCACTTTGCCAAATCTCTGACCTGTAACTTGGGGAGAACTATTCTTCTGGTCTTTGAAACTTCTCTGGTGTATGTATGGGAGTTACACTATAACTGGGTGAAATGCAGTATAAATAAGTATAAATAAGAATATAAAATAGACGGATCTATTTTAGATTTTTCTTGAGAAGTTACTAGAAGGACTTAGAGTTGTACCTGTTACACAGCACAGATTCTGTAACTCAACTGTAATCTACTTCATGTCTTAGCATACTTTTAAAATGATTACACCAGGACCGTCATTCTCAAACTGAGGTACCTATGTGTCCATGTGTCAACAGGCAGACACAGTCAAATAATAAATATGAACACCTTCTTAGATTCCTACTTTAAGAAGTGAGGGAGGGAGGGCACGTATAAATCACAGAGCTGTGGGTAGGAATAGTACAGGGATTCGGGGCCGACATCAGGAGAGCTGTCATCACTCTGAATCAAAGGGAGAAGGAGAAGTTAGCAGAACCCAGAAGCAGGGATAGTAACTGAGCAGCTGCTCATGCTGAAGGGACTCCAACCTCAGCGGAAAGGATACAGGAATGAATACCCTGACTTGATTCCCTCCGAACTCATACTGGGTGCCCCATTGTCTGGACCCACTGGAAGCAGAGGGTAGGGGAATCCCTTGATAGCATCCTCCCAGGGCAAGGAGTCGTTTGGAAGATGGATAGTTGATTTGGAGGGGTAAACAGAAACTCTGGTTAGAAAAGCCAAATAGTAAGCAAATGAGAGAGGTAGCTGAAGCCAGAGCCTGCATTTGTTAATAGAACTCTTGATTCCTGAATCCACATAAGCTCTTAACTGAAGTGTTATATGGGATATCATTGAACATCTGGCTTGGTGATAAAAACTGTTTTTACACTTGTCCAAATGTTTTGCTTTGTATTAAAGAATTTGTAGGATTTATTCAGGTAAAGAAGGCCATCCCAGGTACTGGAGACAGGATGAACAAAGACACAGAAATGAAAAATAACATTTGTTTGAGGAACTTAACAGCTGGAGATTTGGTCCAGCTGGACTACAAGGTGGGAGGCAGAAACCTGCTCTGATGAGGTCTTGAAAGTTCTTAGAACTTGAATTTTATCTCAAAGTAGAGGGTTGGGAATTTTATCTCAAAAGTAGTGGGTGAGTAGGGCATCTTGTTTGTGGTGATGTGTTTTGTAGGTTTTTAAACAGGGTAGTGATTTGTCAGTGAGTAACAAAGTGGACTTACTACTGATCAATCCAGGTTCAGAACACAGGCTGGAAATTCATGCTATGAAGTCAAGAGATGTATCTCTGAGACTGCCAACAACGCTTTTCCTGCTCTTGCTCCTAAAAGAGAGAACATGTTTAATATGATATTGCCGCAAGCAGTATTGGGATACCCTAGAGCAAGGCTGCGAAGAAGAGCAATGTGCTGTTCTAGATCTACAGGAGTCATTTTGTAGAAAAAAGAAAAAAGTTTTAAATGACCAGATGGGAGTCATCGAAAGTAGTACCCCAACTAGGCTTCAACTTGATCCTTATTAGTGGTTAGGTATTAACAATCTCTTCAGTGCTGGCTCTGATAGCCGAAGGATACTCAGAAACATGTATTTTAACTGGAAAAGTATTTCACCATGTGGCTTTCTGAACAGAATTTCACTTTTCTCATCAAACAGGCTGGTTTTGGTTATGGATTGCCCATATCACGTCTTTATGCCCAGTACTTCCAAGGAGACCTAAAGCTATATTCTCTAGAGGGTTATGGGACAGATGCAGTCATCTACATTAAGGTAATAACTATGGTCTTTTTGACTGAATGATACTTCTTTTGGTTAAGAAAAGATGCCAATATTTAGTTGTGATGAAATTTTCTTCTAACTCATCACTATTAAAACATAAGAATGTGGTTTTTACATAGGATCTCATCTCTCTTCACAAATGATCTCCTTGACTGGGGGAAAGGACACACTCTCACCTGTAATGAGAGTTGTTAACGGAAAAAAGGCAAGCTGAAGTGAGGAATCATAAGTTCTATATCACACAGATTTAATATTAATGTAAAACACATGAATGGACGTTGATCCCCCAGTCTTTTGATGTACTACTAGGGCCTTTTCTTTGTACATGAATCTGCAGATTCACGTTTCAGTTGTCTTTCCTGCAGAAGCTATACTTAGACCATGCATCATTCTGATTTCTTTAAACAAGGGAACAACCAGCTGCATAGTCTTTTTTGATGTAGTCCTTTACAGATGTCTTGTGACTCAGATTTGACAGCCATCTTTATGTGACTTTTACTTCATGAGTCTTTCCAAAGCATTCATCTTAGTTCTCAAAAGACTTCTCAAAACAGCTCCCTGCTGCCCACCTTTTTTTTTCTTTTTGCGTTTTGTTTAAGCAATACTTGATTAAATTATGTAATTACAATGACAGATATAAGGGCATAAACAGATTTAGGAACAAGCACAGGGGACTCTTGGCAAGCATTTAGCTCACCTGGTGGGAGCAGAAGCACTTAGCCTGCTGGCTTGTGATGTTCCATGTGTTTATCTGAGTTCAGCCTATTTTACATGGTTGGAGAGCCACGGGGCCCCATCAGCCCCCTGGATTGTTAAGACATGGGCTGTCCGTACCTAACTTAGTGACTCAAGTTTCTTGTTCTGGCCACTAGATGGCACCTGTTTTCTAGGAAACAGTGAAGACTGTATCATGGAAAAAACAAATTTATCCAAATAGGTTAAATTCTTTCAAGATAATAATTCTTTTTCTTTTCTTTTACACCATCTCAATTGTGAGTAACTTGAAAAGAGCAACAGGGCGGTAACATTTTTATCACCAAACTAACATTTTTGATCTAGCCCATAAATCAAGGAGTTCTGGCCGTTCTGGCATATTTAAAGAAAATACATAGGTGAAAGGTTTTTAATTCCACTTTGGAAAAAATAGAAGACAGGAACCTTATAAAATCATTAAAATCAGGGGCCTCCTAGGTGGTTCAGTCAGTTAAGCATCTCTTGATATCAGCCCAGGTCATGATCTTCAGGTCATCAGTTTAAACCCTGCATTGGGCTCCATGCTGGGTATGGAGCCTACTTAAATATATATATTTATTAAAATCAATGTCAAAGATTTTTCTTTCCATTATCAGAATGAAATTTCCTGTTAAATATTTTCTACATCTTGGGGGAATACCCATGGCCTAAGGTCAGAATCCTACTGAAATATTGTAACTTGAAGAAGATAAGGAACATGGTTTACCTCAGGCTCCAGCAATTTGCAGGAAGCTGAACTAGAACAGTGCAAATCAATGGAAATGATATGTTGGAAACATGAAATGATGCACAATGCAGATATGACATCTGCGATACCTAAAATTGGTATCTTTAACCACCGGAGGAGAAGATACAGGATCAAACCCAAGAGCAAGAATTTTTCAGTTAAAAACCTTAGACATAGTTTTGTATTTATTGATAATGTTGTTAGGAAGAGTTTTTAAAGTACATGACTATGCTGGAAGAAATAGTATTTCTTCTAACAAATAATTGAAATAGATTTCATGAAATGATTTTACAATTATGTATATTAAGGTGCATGTGTCAGTTGTTATGCTTTTACACTTAAATGACTTTTTTAGTTAACCAACTTCTGTTCTGGGTCATGTTTTTTTAAGAGGCATCTCCTATACGTGTGTAAATTTTCATTCCAGCAGCCTCTAGGCTGGTTGGACAATTACTGCAAACAAAAAACTCAATCAGTGTGCACACCAAGTAGTGCAATAGACTTAGTAAATAATGCATTGCAAATATGTACAGTTTCAAAATGTATGTAGATGGTGTGAATGATTAGTAAAATACAAATTCACTGTTTAATTTGGGGTGACCTTTGCCACTGTATACTTTCTCAAATAGGGGAGTCTAAAAAAAATGCCTGACTTAGGTCCCACTTTCTCTTTCAGGCTTTGTCAACAGAATCGATAGAGAGACTCCCAGTGTATAACAAAGCTGCCTGGAAACATTACAACACCAACCATGAGGCTGATGACTGGTGTGTCCCCAGCAGAGAACCAAAAGACATGACAACATTTCGCAGTGCCTAGATATACTTGGGACACCTGGAAAATCCAAATGTGGCTTTTGTATTAAATTTGGAAGAGATGATGTTCAGAACTACGTTATACCAAATACTACACCTGTTATTTTCAAAATTAACTATTTGGGTAGAAGAAATGGAAAGTGAATTATTCCATTAATGCTGTTAAACCTCCTAAGGGATGAAATTGTACCTATTTTGCACTTCTATTTTCACAGTTAATTGAACATATTTTTAAACAACTGTAGTTTTGGTCAACTTTCCTCTTTATGGTAGACTTCAGAAGCATGAAAGTCTTTGGGTTTCTGCAGAAAGCTGTGTGGTTTTTAAAGAACTTTTCATTTATGTGTGTTAGAAACTTTTTCTTAATGATCCTGATTAGCTAGTTAGCCATCCACCATTTTTTGGAATTCTGCCATCCTTTATTAATGTGTAATGATAACCATCATGAGATGGTCTTCAGATGTACCAGTGACTACATAGAAATAAAGCAGAAAACAGTTTGCTCTGTAAGTGTAGTACTAGCCACCTTCTAGCATCTATCTACATCACCTTCACTCTGAAGTTGATTTTTCATTTTTTAATTTCATTGCAGATGATTGTAGTAGGTTCCCTGTGGAGCTAAGCCAAGATTATAGGCAATCTACTCTGAATGTGCTTGTGATTAATGCAGGGGGAAATTTTTATACTGAAAACAAATTAGTAGCTGCTAAAATTCCAGAGAAGAAATTGAGGTCAAAGCAGTGAGTCCACAAAACTGAACTATTGATTATTGAGGTTACCTGGGGGAGCTTTTGAGAAACAGAGTTTTTCTGGCCCTGCTCCAGACATACAGAATCAGATTCTCGACCACTGGAGCCCAGAAATCTCAGTTTTTAGAATGCTTCCCAGTTGAGTCTGATGCCTCACCTAGTAAGGAAACTGCTCTTTTAAAATGAGTAATGATACCACATTTGCTAAAGTAACAGAGATCTTTAGGTTTTGATTTTCACTTACTGCAAGGTCAGGCTTCTAGACTCCAGGAGAGACCAACCAACACTCTCAGGCCTGGTGCAGTTAAAAGCAGGAGACAAAGTGATTACATGAGAACAATCAGGTAACCAAAGAATCAGAACCATAAATGCACAAGTATTGATGAAGAACATCTTTTTTATAAGAAATATCTAGACTTTGTTACCAAGAAAAATTCAGTTAGGGCTTCTTAACGATTCTTTGCATTCATATGGAGATTTCTAGTTTACAAATACTTTGGTATTATGTGAGAACTCTGTTGGGCTTTACAACAGATATAGAACAGGTGGTATCCTTGTTTTGAGACTCAGAGTGTGGCCTGAAATTGCACAGAATTGGAGTCAGGGCCTCTTCTGATCACTGACAGCTGCCGAATCTGGGAGACCGTGAAGTTGGGAGACCATATTGTTCGTCATTCTCGATTTTTAAGGTGACAGGGAAATATATTGAAAATAAATTTTAAAGTAAGATTTCAAATGTTTAAAGAACAACTTTACTACTTAAAAGCGGGAACTTTATCTGGAAAGTGCACTGGGTTGACACACGTCATTCTCAAAAGTATTACATAAGTTTAACAGTTCTATGTAAATTTGTGGATTGGAAAGGATGGAAAAGCGTGGCTAGTCCCGGATCGTTACATGAGAGAGGATAGTCTTGAGACTCAGGCTGTGTGGTTTGCCCAGAGCTTCTTTAACCAAATGTTGGAAAAAGAGATCTTTTACCCAATCTACCGTTCCTTAATTATAGATTTTGTGAAACATAATAGGATATGCTAATGGATGATTTATATTAGTTCAAGGTGTTACAGTTTTTTAGCTTTAAATTTTTTTGGTAATGATGAAATATTTTAGAATACGTTGAATCAAAATTCTTTCTTTCCTCAATGAGACATTTGTACAACTGACAGAAACTTGATGTTTTACTTCTGAAACACTTTCCCTCCCCTCCACAATTAAAGTTTTTCTCTATTTATGAACTAAGAAATGATGTTTTTAAAGCAAAAGTGAATTTCCTTTAGCTTCTTTTTAAGGTATAACCGCTTTTTTACTTTGTTATGTGGTACTGGACAGAAAGTTGCATACAAAAATGTTTGAGGGGTAGCATTCTCCTCGATGGTTTCAAATCATTGTGCTACCTAGAAAGCTTTTAGATTCTTAACCTATTTTGTCCACCAGCATTTAGTATGATGCCGTGTAGATATAGAAGATTACAGAAGGATAACAAGTGGATACTAAGTGATTTTTTTTTTATAACCTGGACATTTAATAAGTGCCAACATTTTTTAGGAAGATTCGCAAAAATATTCTTCCCTATCCTTAAAATACTGGCTGGCTTTCGATATCTTCATACTTAATAGTGATCACTTTCTTGCACTGTGAAGTTTTTACATGAAGATGTTGAAGTGGAAGTCTACCATATTATTTTATAAAATGTTTTGTGTGTGGCAATAAACTGAAAACATGGATAAACTCTTATTTTGAAAATTAATTGGGTCAATTTAGGGTTTTCTAATATAATTATATTTTTAAAATTAAAATCTCTTCCATCACCAAGAGTCAATGTTCTATAAATATTCAAATAGTTGTACCTAGATGGCTCACACTGAGTCTCACTGTCTTCAGTAGAGGAAAAGTTTGGAACTGAGATTTCCAATGTGTATATTCTATGAAGAGGGCGAGAGGTCGAATTTCTATGGTTTGAGTTATCCCAGATTTTCATTATCCAAAATCCACTGATGTCTGACTCACTGCCTAAGTGAAGATCTGTCGTGTGATTTTTTTGAAAGGTGATTTTTGCATAACTTTTCACAATATAAGTAATTGTAGGAAAGGTCTTAATTTAACTAGCCTTACCCTCTGTACCAGCTGAAGAATCAGAACTAAATCTAGTCAAAGGTAGATTCCTGTCTTTATTCCTGTATAATGGAACATGACAGCAACTTCCCATCACTGTTAAATCCAGCAAGCTCCATAACCAGTTCCATAGGTGAAAAGCAGGGGAAACCAACCACTAGTGTTCCTGTCCCTTTGTGGCCCATGGATGGCTCATCAGAGAGGAAGCCAGCAATCAGTCAACTGGTTTCAGTTTGTGTCTTCAATTGCTCTGCCATAAATGTAAAGTTTTCACAGATGGGTAATCAGGATTGAGCTAGCTGGTTTGCAAACAGGGCTTTTCCTGGAGGAACTTTTCATTCTATGTGATTAACTTCTGACCCCAATGATTAATCTTACAGCCAAGCCCAGTGCTTGAAAAAATACTCTAATGTGAAGAATTTTATGTATGTCAAAAAAGAACACGTGCAAAAAAAAAAAAAAAAAAAAAAAAGAACATGTGCTTGTTTGCTGAGTTCAGGCATTCTAAAACGACTGCCCTTTTGTTCTATTTATGTATTTGGAAAAAATTAGACAATACTACACACTTTTTTCTAGAGTCTTCACATTTCTTTAGTGATTACCAACCATAGGATTTTAACAGGAAAAGACAAGATTGCCATTTTGTTTCTTTAATTTGCAACATGAAACTTAATCTGTATGTATGTATATAATAATACAGATTATGTATATTATATATACATACATACAGATTAAGTTTGTATGTATGCATATATATACACATGTATATGACCTGTGCTTGTCACTTAGTAAACATAGGTATATATTATTATTGTTCTTATTAATACTCTTTCCTCACTGGAGCCAGTATTATACATAGTTATACAGTCCAACTGTAAGTTTAAAAAATTTTTCAGCAGTGAGATTACATTTTAGTGGGTTTGGAATATGTTTTAGGTCCCTTGATTCCGGTGTAAGATTGCCTGTTTTTCCTGCAAAACTTTAGCGCTTTTTTCTTACCTTGCACAAGCTATTATTTTTATTAGGGAATGGTGAACAGCCATCTTTTACTCTATTAAATTACAGATTTTTGAGCAAAAATACACAATTTTCATTCCAGGAAAGTAAACTAGAGAAACTTCCATTTGAATGTTACATTCATTTGGGAGTCACTTTCTGAAAGTCTAGAAGTGCACTTCCTGCAGTTGTCACATAGAATATTGTTCAGGAATTCTATAGTTCCGAATGGAAAAGTTGACATCTGTTTATAATAAATTTTAAATGGTGAAAATTTCCTTTCGGAAACAGTTTATGAGGCCAGGACATTTTAAAAGTTTAGCTGAGATATAAAAAGCCACAGTATTCTTGCCATGGTTTTATAGTTTGATGTCTCCCATTATAGGATTAAAAACAATGGTTATAAAATTATAATACTGTATAAAAATACCTATTTGTCTAAAAACTTTAAAAAGTCCATCTGATTACATAACTGAAATAGACTGAGATAGAAACTAAATGTCATTTATTTTACTCTCTTACAGTATAAAAATCATCTGATTTAATATGAACTATTTCTTTTTATCATTTACTCAGTGTTTCCCATAATGCCCAGTACATAGGAGGCACTTCAACTGTATGTTCTGTGAATGTGTAATGAATCATGAATTCAACATGTGCCCCTCCTCAAAATGATAACACACAAAAATGGATCAGTGCAATAAAGAAAACTATAAGTAGTCACCAGTACTACTATAGGTAGTAACCAGCACAAGAAACCTAGCAAAAGGATAAAATACAGATGAAAAGTTGAAGGAGTAACAAAACTGTGCTACCAAAGCTATAGGTTTTTCTAAAGTATAAAGAAGTAAATGAGTTGAAAATAGAGCACGGTATGACCCAGCAATTGTACTACTGGGTATTTACCCCAAAGATACAAATGCAATGATCCAAAGGGGAATGTGCACCCCAAAGTTTATAGCAGCAATGTCTACAATAGCCAAACTATGAATAGAGCCCAAATGTCCATCAACACATGAATGGATAAAGAAGATATACATACACATACATACAATGAAATATTATGCAGTCGTCAAAAATGAAGAAATGAAGTCTTGGGTGCTTGGGTGGCTCAGTTGGTTAAGCAACTGCCTTTGGCTCAGGTCATGGTCCTGGAGACCCAGGATCGAGCCCCACATCGGGCTCTGCTCCGCGGGAATCTGCTTCTCCCTCATACCTCTCCCCTCTCATGCTCTCTCTCATTCTCTCTCTCTCTCAAATAAATAAAAATCTTTAAAAAATAAAAAAAAATTTAAAATAATCTCGGGAAACAAACAGGGTTTTGAGACTGTAGAGAGGTGGGAGGGATTGGGTGGCTGGGTGATAGACATTGGGGAGGGTGTGCTATGGTGAGTGCTGTGAATTCTGTAAGACTGATGAATCACAGAGCTGTACCCCTGAGACAAATAATACATTATATGTTGATAATAAAAAAATTAAAAAACGCTATCCTTGAAAAACTTTTAAAAATAAAAAAGTATAAGATCTCACATACAACATATTATTGTAGTGAGATAAACATTTATAACAGAAGAAATCTGATCTTAATTTACTTATTGAATTAAACACCTATTCAATTTAAAAAAAAAAAGTGAATGAGCAAATACTATTAGGGGAGGTGTGGCCTCAAATGGCAAGAGGCGGGACCTCCAAGGAGCCTCCGTAAGCTGCATCAAAACAGCTACTGCCAATAACGAATCATGGAACACTACATCAAACACTAAGGAAATACTGTATGGTGACTAACATAACAAAAAAATAAATGTAAAGAACATTCTTTGTAAAGGCAAAAAAAAGGTGGGTTACTGAGAGAAGGCAGCAGCAAGAACTATTCAGGAGAAAAAGGCCCCAATGAACAGTATTTAGATAAAAACAAGAAGATATAACTACAAATAAAGATTGAAAATAATTATAAAAATACCATTAACTTTATGATCAAAATTTTGAAAATGTAAAAGAAATGAATTCATCTAAAAAATAATTGGCAATTTAAATCAACTACTGAGGAAATGGAATTAGTAATCATAGAAATACCTCACCAAAAGACAATTTAAAGGTGAATTTTATCAACATGTTAAGCTGATAATTCCTTTCTTATTTTTTTTAAAGAGTTTTATTTATTTATTTGACAGAGACACAGAGAGAGAGGGAACACAAGCAGGGGGAATGGGAGAGGGAGAAGGAGGCTTCCCACTGAGCAGGGAGCCCGATGCCGGGCTCAATCCCAGGACCCCGAGATCATGACCTGAGCCGAAGGCAGATGCTTAATGATTGAGCCACCCAGGCACCAATAATTCCTATCTTAAAGAAACTTTCAGAGAACAGAAAAGAAAGAGAAAGAAAGCCACTTAATCCCTTTCACAAAGTTTCTAAAATCCCAAAGCAAAACCTCAACATGCACACTATTCTATGAACATAGAGGAAAAGTTTTCCAGCAAAACGAGAGCAAACTGACATAATAGTGTATAAAAAATCATACATCAAAAACTAAGTGGGGCACTTCCCAGAAATCCAAAGATGTTTTAGTATCTGAAAAATCTGTGTAATTGATCATACTACAAGTTAAAATTCAATATTCAGACAGAAGGTTGAATACCACTTCCTTATTTTGAACTAGACTTTAGTCAGCATCATAGTGGCTTGACTCACGATACAGGCCACTGTTGGATGTTACAATCAGCCTTGGATAGGGGTAGTCAGATGTAAGACACACTCTGGAATTGGCTGTTGGGTTGAGTCCATGTCAGCCCTGCGTGGACAGTGTAATTAGTGCTATGCCCAGAACGTCACCATTTGCCGGGCAGAAGCTCTAGCTTTGGGATTCCTCTTCCTAACTCTGGTCGAATACTTTGAAACATGGAAGAAAGAAACATCCAGTGTCTTTGTGTTTGGGCAAACATAGTTTATAAAAGGCCTACTGTTTTTGACAAGCACATTTGTTTAATAAAGCTTAGCCTTTCTCACTCAGGAGTAGCAAATCTTCATTTTGGAGAAAAATCTCCCTTTCAGCTCAAAATCAACCTTCAGCGACCAACAGAAACAACCAATGGCAACAATCACCAAGGAGGAACCATCAGACAATTGCTCTTTTTCTGTAGTGCACAGCTGACCTTGATTTTTGCTCTTGGGTCAGGGCATGTTTTCACAAAGAATTAACAAACGGAAGTTACAATTAAGTCCTTGTAAGCAATGCTTCTCAAACATCGATGTGCACAAGAAACACCTAGGGATCTTGAGAAAGAAAGATTCTGATTCAGCAAGTCTGAAGTGGGGTTTGAAATTCTGCATTTCTAACAAGGCTCCAAATGATACTGATGCTGCTGGTCCATGGACCACACTTTGAATAGCAAGGGTTTAGAGACTGTGGGATAAACTGCTTGCTATCAGTATCCCAAAAGACTAACTGAAGATATTAAATCAGTTGCAGTGTGAATGGGGAGCCAGATAGATCGGTAATCTGATGCCAAGTGTACTCAGAGGGGCTAGGCTAGATCCATTCTTGATACTCAGAGTACTTGACAGATGTACCCATGACCTTGAGATCCAATCTCATTAATTAACTCTGGTAAAATCTGGGTTATAAGGATCTTACCCAGTGGAACTAGGTGGAAGTCCTGGTTAACTAGTGGAATGTTAACTAGTCAAAGTCCTGGTTAATGCAAGGAAGTGAAGCCCATATGTAACATTCATCTCCATATTCATTTCATGGGAGGATATGGGTGATGACAACAAACTTTGGTGGACAATGATAACCTCCTTATTGTCTGCTCCAGGTAACAAGCAGTCTTCTGGTAGTGGGAAGCATGGCCCAAGACCTAAAGAGCTGGCACTAACAGCAGTGTGAGACAGACAGGACTTGGTATGGCCCCTTACAGCAAGATCCAAGTCATGGTTTCCCTGGTGAACTTGCATGTGGATCTACTCTCCAGGGTATAGATCTTGACAGGGCACATCAGAGATCACTGATAAGAGCTCTTACACCTGTAAAGGTAATGTTTTGCAATAATTTAGAAGATGATGCAGTAATTGAGCACAATCTAATACATGACTATCCTGTGAGTGGGTGACTCCTGAGGGTATAGTGAAGGAGAATTAGTTTATAACCTGGCTGGAAAAGTGGCTGTCCTTTTCACTATCAATAAGTAAAAACATCCAAATTGATATGTGCAAAAATCCTGCTGAGATTTTGATTGCGGTTTGTTAAATCCACAGATCAGTTTGAGAATTTACATCTTGACAACACTGAGTCTTTCAGTCTATATATCTCAGTTTATTTAGATCATCTTTGATTCATCAGTGTTTTGTAGCTTTGAGCATACAGATCCTGCATATACTTTGTTAGAATTAAATCTACGTATTTCATTTTTCAGAGCTAATATAAATATCTTTTAAAAATATTTTTGTTCTCTAATTTTTCATTGCTAGTATATGTCACCCTTAAAATCCCCAGTATATCACCTCAGAATAAATCATGGCTTCTGAAGTTTTACTGAGGGCTAGAGAGAGCTGAATGAGATAGCTTCCCATGTATTTCATTTGGTCCTTGATGTGGTCTTCATTATTGAGTAAATGGCAGAGTAAATGTCCAATCAATGTTGTGACCTTGCCTGCTTTTCTAATTCCCTCCATCTAGACTATCATTTGTTTGACTTCACCTGGGCGGGTCAGCAGTATAATTTCACCATCCTGCCTTAGGGCTGTTGAAATTTTCTTGTCTTGTGCCACAATATGAGTTGGCCAGACCATTTCTCTTGTTCTGTCTTTAACTGAGATTATCTTGGAGCTTTATATTGATTATGTCCTTATCCAAGCATCATCAGGGGCATTGATCTCTGATGCCCATCTATCACTCATCTCCATAATAACAAACTGGAGATGGCTTATTAAACAAGTATAAGGTTCAAGGTCTCAGCCCCATAGCTATTTGTAGGTGTCATGCTTGACATTCTTGAGGCTTTTAGAGAAAAAAATTTTGCCTTTATGGACTTCCCTCCTGAAGAAAGAAACATGGGCTGGGGCCCTGGTTAGCTTAGTGGGTTAAGCATCCGACTATTGATTTTGGCTCAGATCATGGTCTCAGAGTTGTGAGATCAAGCCCTGCACTGAGATCCATGCTGGGCGTGGAGCCTCCTTAAGATTTTCTCTCTCCCGGGACGCCTGGGTGGCTCAGTTGGTTAAGCGACTGCCTTCAGCTCAGGTCATGATCCCGGAGACTGGGAATCGAGTCCCACATGGGGCTCCCTGCTCAGCGGGAAGCCTGCTTCTCCCTCTCTCACTCCCCCTGCTTGTGTTCCCTCTCTGGCTGTGTTTCTCTCTGTCAAATAAATAAAATCTTTTAAAAAAAAAAAAAAGATTTTCTCTCTCCCTTTCCCTTCGCCCCCCTAAAAAAAAAATAAATAAATTAGGCAATATGGGATTGGTTGGCCCATTTTTTTTACTAGCACACCTTTATTACTGTCCCAGCATCTTACTCCAATCCATCTATTTGGTTCCGTGTCAATCTTCTACCTATAAGTGAGAGCCCAGTCAACAGGAGACAAAGGTCAGAAGTGAATATCATAATGCATCCTTCTAGTCTACTTTGAGCACTCAAGGACGCTGAAAGCCTTTGTGTAGGATACACATGCCTACAGGAGCCTTTGAGCTTAAAGATATGTATATGGACCTACATAGACTGCCCACTGGTTCACCTTCTCCATCTGAGTCAATGCACTGTGCTCATTGAAGCTGTGCCTAATAGGTTTCCTTAGATTTTAATATTAATCTTTGTCCCATTAATGCCAACATTAATTGTTACAAAATAAAATCACCCACTTTACTTCTCTCTGGCCAACACAGGTGGGATCTGTGGAATGATATTTACTACCTGTTTGAAAAGAAGTAGGTGGATATCAGCATGTAGATATTCACTAGCCACCCACTCCCAAGAATGTGGTAGATGCCATAACTTGTACTGTCCAGATCACCATTCTCCCAAAACCTTATGTGCCACATTACGCACACACACACACACACACACACACACACACACACACAGTTTGTGTGACCATAAAACTCTTTAATCTTACAGATATAAATCATTGACTTCTGTAGATATTCCAAAGATGGCATCTTTGGTTCCCTCCCTTAGTCCTATGCCTAAATGGGTCAATGGTCAATCATACTTCATGGGAATGTGATGCCTGGGAGAAGAATCCAGGCCATTTTAACAACTAATGACAGATTTGAGTATATAGTCTAATACTATACTTACATACTCCAAATATTGATTTAAGCCAAGAAGAAATTGGGTACTGTAGCAAAACCCAGCTTTTGTCTGCGTCATCTGGGAAGTAAAAGGTACAAGATGCCCTTTCTCTTAGAACTTAATAAGGTTTTCAGTCAGTATCCACAGCATCCACATGGCAAGGATTATGTAATACATGCTTGCTGTTTTTGTGGTCGCCCCCCATCTTTTGAAGGGTCTTTCGGCACCCCAGTAAACCTCCAGATTATGAGTATTGCTCACCCAAGTCTTCTTTGCTGATAGAATACAGGCAGCAACTTGGGTGCTGACAATTAGAAACACTGGCCACATGAAGAACAAGCTCTGTGCCGTTTCTCATATCGCTGGCATGAGCTGTGGCACCTCTATCCTGCTTTCAGAAAGAGGGCATCATGGTGGCAAGGTCAAGTTCCTGAATGAGAAATGGCAACAGTGCTGATGTTGGTAGATGCGGCAGTAAAGTCGAGTTCCCAGGTTTCTCAGTGGTGACAGAACAGTAGTGATGTTAACCCCTCTCCTCTTTTTCCTAAACTTTTTTTCTTGTCCAGGTGAAATTCACAGAACCTAAAACTATTTTCTGTGAAGTTCAGTGGGATTCAGGACATTCACAAGGTTGTACAACTACCACCTCTATCTAGTTCCAAAACATTCTCATCACCCCAAAAGAACCCTTGCATCAATTAAGCAGTGGTAGTTTCTTTCTCATGTTAGTTTTGCAGGATGGTTTGGGATATTATTCTTGGGGATTTAAAAAGTTCTTTTCTACAGTGGTATAATTATGCAAGAGCAAAAATACACAAGGGTAAGTCTATAGAAATAGTTTGTGCCTAAATTAACTCTTGGACATATTGTCTTCAAAGGAATGTTTCAAACCAGCTAAAGACTAACATCAACATGCTTACATTTTGAGTCAATTTTAACTTAAAAATCCAAAATAGTAAGTGCATTGGTTTTTTATGAGTTTGGAAAATAGAATCAAACAATTGTGAAAGTAGAGTTGGGTAAGTCATGTCTATGGTTCTGTCCAAAACCACCGCGGGTCACATTTCTCTCTAAGGCACAGTTTGAACCAGTTGAGAATTATGACTTTGACATGCTTCCAGATGTCTTGCACCCCTCAGCCTGCCTCACACCAAAATGAGATGCACTGTCGCCCCAGGGCAAGCCAGATTTCACTGCCTGGGTGGTGCCCTCACTGTAGCCGCAGGCCATCCTTCTGACTACAGGGATGGACTAAGATGGAAAGGGCAGGCATGTGATAGCAAATCCAAAACTATGGCACTAGGGATGAGATTGGCCAAACTCCAAGTAGAGGCTGGTTCTGTGTCTTGAATAGCAGGGCCAGCCCCAAGCGAGTGGCTTCAGCAGCAGCCAACTTCAAGGATCTGCAGGCATCGGGGGAAAGAAGCAGTGGTGCAAGAGGAGCAGTGAGTGAGGGAAATCTCCGGGAGCAGGGGCAGGAATAATCACTGGCAACTGACATTTGGAATCCGTAGTTTCCATTTCAGGACATTTCCAACCATATCCAGTGGATACTCACCCTCCAATGTGTTTCTTGGGCAATTATCTAGAAAAGAATATGTTTTACGAGAGCTGTGTTCAGTATTAGGCTACAGTTGTTCAAGCAGTGTCATATGGCTTGCAGTTTTTGTAGTATGAAGCAAAAGTCTGAATTAAGGATAGTTAATAGTAGCCTACTTCATACTTGACTCTGCTGTGGGTGAGACTCCTAATGCAAATGGTAAAATAAAAGGTAAATTTAAGGGGCGCCTGGGTGGCTCAGTTGGTTAAGCGACTGCCTTCGGCTCAGGTCATGATCCCGGAGACCCGGGATTAAGTCCCACATGGGGTTCCCTGCTTGGCAGGAAGCCTGCTTCTCCCTCTCTCACTCCCCCTGCTTGTGTTCCCCTCTCTGGCTGTGTTTCTCTCTGTCAAATAAAGAAATAAAATCTTTAAAAAAAAAAAAAAGGTAAATTTAAAAGTCTAATCATGCTAACTTGTGCAAGTGTTTTATGCTTTTTGTGCTTTTAGTCTGTCCGTATGAAACCAAAGCCATAGGTTTACCAATGGCTGTTTTACCACCCCCAAACTTATTTTTTATTCTTTTGGGTTTTATCTTTTCACTTATTCAACTTTCTTCTATTTGATTAAGATCTCTACTATTCTTCTCTATTGTATGTTATTCATTTCTGTGTGAGGCACTTAAACCCTTTGAAAAAAATTGAAGTCTATTTAATTTATGATCATTTATCTATTGAAATATATTTTTGAGTGCCTACTGTATACCAGGCATTATGAAAGGCACTGGGACAAAAGGATGGCTTTTCCAGGGGAATTAAATTTCTCTTTCTCCAATTCATTTAATAGTCACTCAGTTGATTGGGTTTCATTTTCAGTTAGAAAATTTAGAGGCTCAGGGAACCTGGATGCCTCAGTCAATTAAATATCTGACTCTTGATTTCAGCTCAGGACATGATTTTAGGGTCCTGGGATCTAGCCCCATGTTGGGTTATGTGTTCAGCGTGGAGTCTGCTTGTCCTTCTCCCTCTGCTCCCGCCTTCTCTCTCTCTCAAATAAATAAATAAATAAATAAATAAATAAATAAATAAATAAATAAATAAATAAAATCTTTAAAAACAAATAAATAAAAGAAAGAAAATGTGGATGCTCAAAGATAATTGGATATTTTCTCTTTTTAAAAAAGATTTATTTATTTATAAAGATGTATTTATTTGTGGGGGGCAGAGGGAGAGAGAATCTCCAGCAGACTCCCTGCTGAATGAGGAGCCCCACAAGGTGCCCACAACACCTGGATATTTTCATAAATTACATTCAATTGTATAACTTTGAATTTCTATAATGAAAAATCACATTAAGTCCCAAATCATGGAAGGTTATTGTGACTTGTTTACAAGTCACAGTAGGCAAAACTAAAAATATCCTTGCCTTAGAGTCTATGTTTTCTTACAGGAGTAGAGTTAATGTGGCTGTTTTGGAGATACAATAAATGTACTTTTAATTTCAGATCAGCAGATAGCAGTACTTGATTTCAACTCGAGGGAAGTTACAGAGGTATTCTGTGTAATGTTATGACAAATACACTCAAAACCCCCAGAAAATGATTCCTGAAGTGAAAACACTTTCAAATAGAAGGTACTCATGTTTTGTCTTAACATAGTGGTACTTTGGTCAAGTACCTTTAATTTAGCAAGGTTAAAAAATATCTTTTACTACTTGTCAATGTAAACAACTGGACTTTCTCCTGTTAAGGAGCATATAAAGCACAATCTGAAATTTTATTTGTATAATGGAAAGAAAAATTT
Source organism: Spilogale gracilis (assembly GCA_004023965.1). NCBI lineage: Eukaryota > Metazoa > Chordata > Mammalia > Carnivora > Mephitidae > Spilogale > Spilogale gracilis. The sequence goes on along the minus strand of PITA01012144.1, from coordinate 5,353 downwards.
ATGTTTTTCTCTGATTAACTTTTCTCAGGAGCATTCTAAATGACATGAATTTGATTTACTGCAATTTGCTGTATTATTGCTGCAGGCACTAAATTATCCACTGTACTCTTTTAAAAAAAGCTTCTTCCAAAGAACTCAAAGAAGTGAAAAGAAATATTCCTGTGTACTAGGTTTATAAAACGAGTATATGCATTTTCTTAAATGCTCACCACCACCATTGGAAGGCATGGCTATCCTGCTGTTCATGTTCGTGGTATTGTCCCCAAAGGAAACTGACTTATCCATTCAACAAATGTGGTAGGCCCTGCGCTAAATACACAGCTTCCTGACATTGAGTACAAGTTGCCATAGACATTCACTTTCAATTTCCAGCTGAATCATCTCTTGTCCAGCTATACCTTTACTATGATTTTTGTAATTATACTATTTCAAGTTCAGGTCCACTCAACAGCGGCTCTTTTTTTTTTTTTTTTTTTCTAACCATATATTATTTATTTTCTTTTTTTAAGTTTTTTCCATTATTTAAAATTTACATTCAATTAATTAACATGTAATGTATTACTGATTTCAGAGACCGAGGTCAGTGATTCATCAGTCTTGTATAATACCCACTGCTCATTATATCACATGCCCTCCTTAATGTCTATATTTATGTATTTTAAAGTAAGCTCCACGGCAATTGTGGAGTCCAGTGTGGGGCTCGATCTCATGACCCTGAGATCAAGACCTGAGCTGAGATCAAGGATCAGACACTTAACCCACTGAGCCACCCAGGCGTCCCAATAATGGCTCCTGTTGATTTATCTTCCCTGAAATGGGTCTACTATGTCACTGATTATTGCCCTCTTATTCCATAGTTATCATTTGACAGACAAATAGGCATCCACTGTATGCAGGCATCCCATCCTCAGCCCCAAGAGGCCCCGTCAGACCCCTGAGGACCGAGCACACAACACCTCTGCAGGGATCCCAGCACCAGCCATGTATGCTCCTTGTCACACCAAGGGCTTTGTAGCCTCACATCTTTCCTTTTGTTTTCCAATCCTGCATGGGACTGAAAAGTTATTTTCTTGCAGGTATTAATCTTTGAGCTACCTCGTTCTTTCAGTCTTCTTTCATCTGTGTTACCAATTTCCCACATTAAATCTCCTGTTTGAAATATGTAATTTCTGTCTTCATTATTCTCCCTGACCAATACAGCTGTAAAAATATCAAACATGTATCTGAAGCTTTTTTGCAACAGCAGAGGAAGGTTTTTATTTCCTAGACTTCATGTATGATTGCAAGTGAAATACCTGACAGGTTCTTGGGGTTTTGGTGGCAAAAAAAAAGGAATCATTTATTTTCAATAATTTGAAAATAGGGCCAATAAAATCAGAGATTTAAGGTGGAAGAAGAGAAAGCAAACAAACCCCTCAATATTGCATTCAGCACTTGTTTGGATTCATGATTGCAAGTCCATTTAACAAGTTAAATCCTGAGTATAAAATACTTTACATTCTATAAATAAATATAAATGTAAAATCAAATTACTACTCAGATCTTCATACTATATGTGGCCCTCTCATTGAGTGCTTTCCTTTCTTCCTTCAAAATAGCCAGAAAAAGGGGAGTGGGAGATATAGGCTTCCAGTTACGGAATGAATAAGTCATGGCAATAGAAGGCACAGCATAAGGAATACAGTCAATGATTTATAATAACTATGTAACAGGACAGATAGCATAATGTATAAACTTGTCAAATCAAAAAACTGTATACCTGAAACTAGTATAACATTGTGTGTCAACTATGCTAAAAAAAAAATAGCCAAAAGGAGAATCACAAAATACCAAAATTCAACCAGGATGAACTAGATAATTAATCTGCTTTGTCCTTTAACCATTATAAAAGTGGAATATGTAATTAAAAAATTACAAAAAGGAATCTCCAGGCCCAGATGGTTTTGCTGGAGAATTCTACCAAACATCAAGAAAAGTAAACATCAGTTTTCCTCAATTTTTTCCAAAAAAACCCAGAAGAACAGGGAACACTTCCTAACTCATTTTATAAGGCTAGGATTAATCTCATACCAAAACCAGACACAGTACAAAAAAACAAAACTGAAGACCAATACCTCTTATGAACAAAAGTTCAACAAAATATTAACAAATCAAATCCAACAATGTATATAAACAAGTACATAACATGAGGTATATACCATATCAAGTGGGATTTATTCCAATATATAAGACTGGCTCAACATTTAAAAAATCAACATGAGCCACAGTATAAGCAGACTAAAGAAAAATCATATGATAATACCAACTGATAAAGAAATAGCATTTGATGAAATCCATTCACATTCAAATTAGCCAGATCCCTGTTTGGGATCTGATAGTGTTGACTTCACACTTAGGCAATTTCACCCATCCTTGATACTCTTCTATGTAAAAACAATGCTTTCATATCTTACGAAGTAAAAGGTTAGATTTTGAACGAAATACATGGGTGAAAATGGTATAAATCAAACACATCATAATTTTCCCAAACTGCAATTTAAAGAAAACAGTACTTTTCTAAATAAATAATGTGGTTAGAAAGTTCGTAATCACTCCTATGGTATACATTTTGTTGGATTAAGCTAATAAGTACCATAATATTTCTGTTTCCAAGATCCACCATTATACATTAACATTTGAATGAATACATTCATTATATAGCCAGGATAGCAATTTCCAGTTGCAGTGCTAATGTACTTTCCGGCTAAAGTTGAAATTCTTAAGAGTAATGAACTAATTCCTGAATTAATATTGCTTAGACATCAGCGTCTAGAACTAAATGAGATGATGTATATAAAATGCTTAGCACATTTCCTGCCATATCATAAGTACATAATAAATGACGGCCATTAGTATTAGTGCTGTAAACTAATGATGTCATGAGGTTTTCTACAATGATTATAGCCACAGATAAATTTTTTCTTTAAAAAATGTAAAGCATTTTCAAGCTATGGATAAGTTTCTCAAATGCAAGGTCCCATATGCTGGGAATGCTTTTATGCTTTTGTAAATATGATTAAGTCTGTCAATCAAAAGTTTGATTAGAAAGTTTACCAGTGGATTTTTTTCAATAGTGGATGGCTGCATGTGCATGTCAGTAAAAACAAATGGTGCCAGCTAATGCTTTAATTAAGCCTCTGCTACAGAGAAGTTGTGTCTTTTAGGTACGGTGCAACACAGATGCTGAGGCAGAGTTAGGAAGGCAAAGGTCTAGTGAGGGTTACCTAGAACAAAATTTAGAGATGAACTGGGGAGGAAACAGTATGGGACAGGAAGAGTCTCTGACCATGATTTGACAGTCTTGACTAAAATAATGGGCTGGCCAGGAGCAAAGATTGACCATGAGGACTCCCCACTCAGGGCAGAAATGGCTGGTACCTTCTCCACACTCCGGTGTTCATGGCGGGGCAGGGGGTGGGGGGGATACCATGGAAAGGATGCCTTAACTTAAATAGTGAAGCAGAGCCAGAAGGTACCAACAGATGGAGCATGTGGGCTAACTGCCTCCTTTACAGCTAGCCAGGAAGTCCTTGGGGGAGGAACTGAGCAGCACACCTCCATGATTCCTCAGAACACATGCTCAAGAAACATATAGAAGTAAAATTCCTATTTGACCTTTTCTTGCTGCCTTTCCAGAACTCATTGCTCTCTGTGTTAAGCCTCTATGTTAGCATTACTTCCACCACTTCCATGCTGCTCTCAGCCTTAGGGGAAATTGTTCTGTTCTTTCCCAAGTTGCTCTGGGGAGAGGTAGGATTTGTGAGGTTGTCCTGGGTTGCCTGGATACATCTCTTAGACACCTCCTTCATTCTCCTTCTAGGCATAAGAAAACTCTCAAGCCTTGCCTCTTTCCTGGGAGTGCCCACATTCTCCTTTTTTCTTGGAGTTCCAAACTTATTGAGAGATTCTCCTCTCTCTTTCTCCCGTCTGAGCAAATTTATGTAGTTCAATAAATCACAGGTGAAGAGGAAGGGAAGAAGGGGGTATGACAGGATCAACAAAAGCAGACCCTGACTGCAGACAGCACAATATTTTCCCCATCTGATTTTTATGGCCTCAGTTCCCCCTGGGCCTAGAATATTTTTATGTCCAAAGACACAAGCTTTAGAAATATAAAAAGCCTTTTCTTTGCTTTTCTGCTGTAATACCCTTTCCCTTAGTCAATGAATGGATATGCATTAAGAGCAAAGAGTTAAAAGAAACTCAGAAAAGAAAATCTTAGGTAACATTTCAAAATATTATCCCACCACAATTAACATTCAAGAATCCTAACAGGACCTGTGGATGAGGCCAATGAAACTTTGTTATAGTCTTTGATGGTTTAGGGAGAAGGGAAAAAGACCAGATGATAAAAGTCAGGGTAAAAAAAATCTCCATTTTTTTTTTAAGTCAGAAGAAAGAAGATGCTGCAAATCATAAATTGGTAACCAAATGTTCTCATTTGTCTGGGAAAATTCCAGACAAAACTCATCTCATTTCCTTTTTTTTTTTTTTTTTTTTTTTGGTAGTTTGTCTTAGTCAGGCAAGGCCTTAAAATAAGATATCTGGACTGCAGGAAATAATTTGGCAGTCTCTGGAGATATCTCTATGAATAAGATGCAAAAATGAGGACCAGAAACAGAGGGTAGATTTGTAATACGATGAACCACTACTCCCATTGAGACTGGAACATGGCCAAAGTCAAGTGGTCAAGATGGAGGTGGCTATGGGAACTATGACACAGAAAGAAAGTTGGACAGAACTGAGGATGTGAAGCCTGAAGAAGTCCCAGGGAACCCATGGTAAACTAAAGATTAGAAATTAAGCACCTGTCATGTGTAGGCTAGTCTGTGGGACTGAAAAGAAAAAAACAAACTGGGAAAATTTCTGATAATTAGAATTCATTTCAAAAGCAAACAAAAAAAAAAAACAAACAGCAGAGATAACCCCTAGGACATTGTGAGGTAATATGTTTATCAGCAGCATGACATTATGGAAGAAATTCATTCATTCTATTCAGTGTACAAATTGCCTACATTCCAGTCATAGAGAAATACAGAATGAGATTAGATGACTTTTCCAAGAGCTCCCACAATTCAGAGTAGCTATGATTCTATTCTTAAAAAAAGGAGAGTGCTACTGGGTATTTACCCCAAAGATACAGATGTAGTGAAAAGAAGGGCCATATGTACCCCAATGTTCATCGCAGCAATGGCCACAATCGCCAAACTGTGGAAAGAGCCAAGGTGCCCATCAACAGATGAATGGATAAAGAAGATGTGGTACATATATACAATGGAATACTATGCCTCCATCAGAAAGGATGAATATCCAA